>JAQIXT010002219.1:0-11697 GCA_034700445.1 Stenotaenia linearis | reverse complement strand
ATGGGGCGATTCAGCCAATCAAAACGTTTTTTTCTGGACAAACAAACAAACACACATTATACAATTAGTATAATGATAATTGATTTAGACCAAAAATTACAATCTTTGTTATGAAATTTTGCAATTTTGTATCTGCTCTACCCAAACAGGTAAAGGGGTACTTCACTACATTCTCGTCTGCTGATCCTATGTTAACTATTAACTGCACAACACTGTGCTGCACAAATATACTTTTTCAACTGCACAATTTGCTTTCCCAACAGCACATATTGTATGTCCAATTGTACATTAGAATAATGCCTGGCAAACTCTGCAAGAAATCGAAACTCTGTAGAATCTAAGTGCGAAAAACAGAATCTGCAATATCTGCAGAAAAATTTTTTTTTTTAAAAGAAAAAAAAACAACAAATAGAAAATGTATAAAATCTTCAGAATATTCAGAGAAAAAAGAGCAAATTTACAGAAAATAGATAAATTTTGTAGAAATGGCAAAACCTGCATGAACCTTCAAGCATACCATTTAGAGTTTTCGGAAATGTCGTGTAACTTATAAATTTCAAGTTAAATTTAAGTCAAATTTATAATTAACATGAAATTTGTACTTATAAGTTATAAGACTTCATTTCCACAAACTCTTTAAATACAGAAAAAAGAAGAAAACAAAAACTATACAATTAAATTTTATAACAGCTTTTATTTTAAAAAAACAAAACAAAAATACATATTAGATAACAAGTAATAAAAACTAATTTAAAAATATAAATAAACACGGTACATCAGGTTTCTACACAAAATTAAACTCAATTATTCACACCTCATTAAAAACACACTACATTCATTCTCCATAAATAATTATAATACAAATTTTAATTAAATTTTAACCTAATCTCTGGTTATAAGTCATCCCTCGTCGCAACTAATTTATCTTCGGGAACTTTGAACGCAACCAACGGACACTCTTCTTTCAAATTCTGACAAAATAATTTGCTTAAACTCGACGTTTTCACTATATCGAACCCAACTTCACCACCGAACGTCGACGGTTTCCAATACAAAGGACTACAAATTGGATTAGACATCAGTCCTTTCACCGAATAAGGTCCACCAATCTCCACCATCGTTGGCGGAGTGACCGAATATCCGGGACTTTCCATTAATAAGCCGACGTAAAACTCGACGGCGTCGACAGATTCGTATAATTCTTCTAATTCTTTTGCTAATTGCTCGTCACCTTATTAAATATTAATTAGATGTTAATAAATGAAATTAATTTTTTTTTTCTTTGAAATCTACCTGTTAGATCGTAAAAAGTTTTTTTCGGTGTAAGTCCGAATCGTTTCCGGTATTCGTTGAAAGATTGAAGCCGTAACTTTCGGCCATGTTTGATGGCACCTTTGAGAACTGGTTGTAATAATAGGCCGTGGTTGTTTCTTGTTAGCTGAAATAAGGTAAATTAATGAGAAACTGAAACCGGTAGTGATGATTGGATTTGAACAGTTTTTGTAGTCATTTTGACATTTTATTGAATTATTCCTATAGACAACATTACTAAATGATAACATTGCTCTGAAAACCAAACAATTTCTATTTGGAGTATTAAATTTCTACAGAAAATTTGAATGAAATTTTTCCATTGAAAGTTTCAGAGTTTATCAAACGAGGGTGCTGCAAATAGTAGAAAAATGGCGCGAAAATGCTATAGGGTAGAATTAATGAGAATTGCTGATGAGATAATTTTCAAAATATCTTATCAGCAATATAATCTGACATTTTTCTGCGATGTTTTCATACAACAAAATTTACAAAAATCTCAACTTTGCAACAAAAAAATAGAAAATATAATGTTTAATGTTTTAAATCCTTATAGAATTATTCAAAATTCAATAAAATTGCAGTATACTGCACCTATATTAACCCTAACTCCAGGACATAAAGGAAAACACAGCCTTTCTTGCTTACGGCAGATCGAAAGTGATGCCGTTACCTCGGCATCGCTACGGGAAAACTAATCGCACGGGGCATCGCTACGGGGTTGTTTAAGGCTAACAATACTCCACTACAATCCAATCACAATCGTCACTAAGCATAACTCTTGTGGTGATGATAACATCAAATACACCACAAAAATCATTTGAAATCAATTAAATTTGTGACGGTTCGGATCCAGGGAATGACGTCATAAGGGTTTAATCAGCTGTGCGCAACAGAATTTATACTAAACGCGGGAAAAGTGATAGAAATCGCCACGTCACAAATATAATTCCGAAGATCCTATTTTATTGTAGACTTCTGACTATGATCAGGTAAGGAATAATATCCGGAAGTTAGTTCATGTGGGATGTCTAAATAGACAACATTTCCAATCATTTCCATGATTGGAAATCACTATGAGAGTTGGAAATATTATCCAACTATAATAAAGATTTTTCTCAATATTTTCTTATATGTTTATTATTCTGTAAAAGTAGAAATATTCTCCAAATTGGAGAATAAATGGCAGATTGCCCACCGGGTCTTCGCTATGCCATCTCGATGTAGGTTGAATCAAGAATTGATTACTATTAGTAATCAATTCTTGGTTGAATTCATACAACGCCGTATTTCACGATTGTTAGCCGGTGAATTGACCATTCGATTCACCAATTGCGATTTGCCACTGGTGACTCCCTACATGTGACCGATCTTATGCTATAAGTCGATCACTAAGACTCGCTAAAATGGAGGGGGAAAAATGTCCAATTACTACCTGTGTCCGAGTGACACAATGTTCAAACACGTGTTTTAAATAGATCATTGTGAAGCAATGATCGGTTGTTAAACGATGCCATTAACCAAGAATTGATAACTAGAAGAATGGTCAACCCTAACACTTCCAATGCTAACATGCTCTGACGCTTAACTCTTACCTATGGTGGTAAATTTTTGACCTAAACATTATCATTAATAGCTACTTTGTTTAAAAACCACTAGATGGTGGAGTTTTCAAAATAGCCCCTGGCTACACACCTGGCATAAACACCTCCCTTCTCTTACAAAAGGGAAAGTCATAGTTTTAGGTCAACTCCTCCTTTTGATTATTGAATGATAGAAGTAAAGCACCCTCTATTTTTACCAGTTATCCAGCAAGAAAGGTGTAGCAGATTTTAGCAGAAATTCAGTTTGAAAAATAATGTACTTACAGCTCCGGCTTGTTCCTCAACTAGTGACTTCAGAAATTCCGCAGTACCGACTTTCAGAACCGGTGAAACTCGATACAGCATCGACGCCAGACTCATATTTTCACCACTGACTCGAAGATAATCGGGAAATAATGGATGCCAGTGGTAGAGATGATTAAACTCCACACGAATTCGATTTGCAAATTGAAATTTCTGATTACGCAGAACCTCCGGTTCGAAAGTGAGTTTCAGCTCGTATTGACTCAAATGTTGAACATAATCTTCAATTGTGATTTTTATTGTCTCCCCTGTAAAAAAAAAAAAAAAAAAAAATTCTAAAATTAGCAAAGACTACAACTTTTAATTCCTATTCCACCACCAGAGGGCGATGTAAACATGAAATTCACGTCATTATAACCAAATTAAGTAAAATACCTAAAAGTATAAGACGTGCAGTTTGAAACAACTGTTCATCATCCCATTCCTCATGTTCCTCACGCAAAACATCACAAACTCGATTATGTTCGCGTAACCAAATGGTCGAGTATAAAAATAAACCAGGAAGTAGACCATAAAATGGATGCCCTAAAGCAAATTTTTGGTCTTCTGGTGTATTAGGAGGATATGTCATGGGCACAGGCGCATCTTTCAAATACGGTGGGTATTCTTCGCCATTTAAAACTTGCGATTTCAATTTGCCGTCGGTGAAACTGCGGAGCTGTTTTTGAACTGCGAGGTTACTGCCGTAAATATGAGATAAATCAACCTATAAAAACATTTTTAAAATTTACAAAATTAATTCATGAATTTAGAAGTATTTTTTTAACATTAAACTTACTCCCTCACTTCCGGTTGTCAGTCCCGGTCCTTCGTTCCAATTGGTGCGGAAAAATTGATGCGTAAAATGTTGCGCGTAGTACGCGAAGAGCAAATTGGTGCCGTGCGGATCACGAATAAACTTTTTACGATGAAATAATTTTTTAACGAGTAAATCGATTTCTGGAAGATTCTTTTTTCCAGCGATTCCCATTGGGGTTGGACAGTTTCTAGGAACTGGGGGAAGAGAACGTGCGTAATAGCTGGTGTTGAAATGCGAGTCCATTGTAACGTAATCGTGACTTGAAATGTACCTCGTTGGTGTCTCAATCATATTAGCGCGAGCTGGAAAGAACAATGAAGATATGTAATATTATTGAATTAATACTAATTTACTAATTTACTTGTAATTTACTATACTTTTCCTAGTAATGATTTTATTTTTATTTTTTTGGTCGTGTAGGAATTTACGTAATTTTATATAATTATGGGAAGAATATGGATATATCGTGATAGTGGAGTGGATTATCGAAAATACTGAAAATTTTGCAGGTTTTTGCATATCGTCTGAAAGGTATTGCAGATTATTTAGTTTCTGCAATTAGTTTTCTGCAATTTAATTAATATAATATGCAATTTTTTTGCATGTTTACTATTGTTTTTGCATATTTTCTACTGTTTTTGCATATTTTCTACTGTTTTTGCATATTTTCTGTAATATTGAATAAATTTCTTCATATTTGCTATTGTTTCTGTAAATTTTATGCAGTGTTCTATTAGCATTTGCAAGTTTTCTGCACTTTTTTTGCAAGGGTTTTTCATATTTATTGCACTTTTTGCTAGTTTATCCATTCTTATTCCAGGTTTTGCATATTTACCTCGGTTTTTGCTATATTTTTCATACATTCACTACAGTTTTTGCCGTCTTCCTTATACTATCTACTTACTAAATTTTTGCATTTTTTTGCAGATTAATCTATACTTATTATCCAAATACGTAAAGTTTTCGCCGTTTTTTTTTACCTTTCTGTAATTTCTTCCACTTTTCTGCCACTTTTTGTACTTTTTTAAAAATATTATTCGAATAAATATTTGTTACAAACTCTTACATCATTTCCCAAACCACAAATTCATAAAACAGAATAAACAAAACAAGGCCAATAATTAATACCAAACAACTGGCAAAACAAAAACAAATAACAATTAATGGAAGCAATGGGTAAATAATAAATGAAAAAATCAGCCACACATTCAACACATTAAATAATGCCTATAAAAGCGGTATCGAGCGATTTACCATTTCTTTTGAGAAATAAAATATCGGAAAAATGAAATATCTTAATCCTAATTTGCGGCTAAAATGATTTATAATTTACCAGAGTTCCTGGAAGAGATAAATTGCGTTCAGGGCGTTATCTTTGCATCCTGTTTTGGTTTTTGTAAACCGATTTTTCAGTTTGTTAATAACATGGTAAACAATGGGTTGGTAAGTGAAGGCAATATTAGCAATATGAAATTCACTGTTGTGAGTGTAATATTTATTCTGAAATTAGATCTTACTCTTGATGATTTAATATGAGCAATGCATGCTTTGAGGACTTTGTGAGGGAATTTGCATTTTTCTGGATATTTTGTATAGTTTTGCTGACTTTTTGATATGTTTTTCAGCAATATTTATATATTTTCTGTGATTTTAGAAATTGGTAGCATATTTCCTGCATTTTTAAAATTAATTTTGCATTTTTTTGGTTATTTTTGCAACTTTCTGTCGTTGTTGATGCCAGTTTTCTGCATTTCTTCCCTTTACTTTTGCCTAGCTGAAGCATAACTGCATAAATCACACATTTTACTTTCCAAAAATGATTCTAATTTTACTTTTAAAATCAGTAAAATTTACTTTTAAAATCAGTAAAATTTACTTTTAAAATCAGAAGAAAAAAAATAAATTACTTTTAAAATCAGCAAAATCAGAAAAATTTACTTTTAAAATCAGCAAAATCAGAAAAATTTACTTTTAAAATCATCAAAATTAGTAAAATTTACTTTTAAAGTCAGCAAAGTCAGCAAAATCTACTTTTAAAATCAGCAAAATTGCATAAATGTAAAACAAATCGCGTAAAAATAATCCAAAACCCTTGCAATAATTACAAGTAAAAATAATAATAGTGTATGTAAAGTAACACATACCACCAAACATCATCGAAATACCTTGTATGTGGCATTAAAGGGTGCTTGCCTATCATACCATAACTACAACTTTCTCAAAATTACTTCCCCACAAACTAATTCTGTGGTTAGACCACTCAACCATTAAACAAACGCTAACTGACAACTGCATTACAATACTACTAATTACTATAACTATCAGGAAAATTCTAATTATTGCATAACTTATAACAGTAAAAATACTTACATAAATAAATATATTTCATCACAAAGGAATGTAACGGCTTGATTCGATTGACGAACCACCAAAACCATGCATGATGAGTGGCTAAATACTGCAACGATTCACGTGACGGACGAATAGAATCGATAATCTTTAGAAAAAACATAGCTAAAAAAAAAAAAATTTTGAAACAAATTATAAAAGAAAAGCTTTTAACGGCTCGTATTTGTCCGTAATTGTTTAACTAAGCTGTTTAATAGCTTGCTTTGGCCTTCAAACAAATTTCCATTACGTAAAAAAATCCAAGGTACAGAAAAATTTAATCTAAACAAATTTTAAAAAAAAACAAAAAACTTACGGTTTTCGCAGTGTTCTCCATAGAAATCCAACGATGTACAATCACAAGTATAACCATTAAACCCTTTGGTCATACAAATGCCTCCATTTTGGCATGGAAATGAACAACAAGGATTGAATTCTGCACCAAAAAAATTCAAAAATTTAAAAAAATTAAAAATTTCAACCAAAAAACAAAATAAAATAAATTAAATACCAGTGTTTTCTCCGTATGAATGAACAAAATGTAAGCAAAGGGTTGAAAAGGTAAAGATAAAACCTTGAAAAGTAAAAAAATTAATATAATGTATGAGAAAATTAAAAATTAAAAATTCTTATACTAACTTGTTATCATAATGCAATTTCAGTATCAAAAAAAATTTTCAGTGACCTTCCCACTGTGCTTGGCGAACGTGTGTCTTGAACTGAGTAAGCGGCACACAGCTCTTTCTTTTATTCAAGTTGTCAGAAATATTCACATGTAAAGGTATGGCAACAAAGTGACGTGATGTTGTGACGTATTTGGTTGTGGTTTTTTTGACTGCACTACTTCACCTCAAGTTGTTTTCAAATCGAATTTAATTAAATACAGTTTGTTTTTGTGTGTTCAAAGGACGTTTAGTTTGATTTAACATGATGAAATATTTTTGTTCTTTTTTAAAATGTGAAATATTGCAAAAAGTGATTAATTAAAGCGCTGGTTTGTCTGGATTTTGATTTGTCGGTCTGGGGCTTGAGGGTTTTCCCGCTATATATTTGTAAATTTTCATTCATAAGGGACGGATTGCGTCATTATTCGATTGGAATTTCTCAATTAGTCATGTTTTTTACCCTTTTATCTATTTTTAGCCAATCATTAAGATTCTTACCTAAGAAGTTCTTTGAATTATAAACAGAGGAAAGAGTTGTGTATAGTTTCATCATGATCACTTAGGTGATAAATGACGTTTATTAATACTTAAATTTGTGCACTTTTCGATATTATTGAGACATTTTTGCATATTACAAAAATCTTTGCGAATGGAACAACTTAAGTAGTTAGCGAGCAGTCTTAATTTTGATTTTAGATTCACAAATCACAAAATCAGCGATAATTTGGCAATTGATGAAATAGAATGTACTAGTACTTCATCTGTTTGTTTAAAGGAAAACAAGATACATTCTGAGTCAGTATCAGTTATGCTAGGTTCACACCTGACATAACGTAACATTAAATTAACAAATTAAGACTGAACTGTAACTTGAGTGTGTTCACACTTGCCAGTTGCTTGTTGTTGAAATTGACCAATGAGATAGCTGCACACAAAGTGGCGTATCCAGCTTGAAGCAAGGCAGTTGCTGATTGGCTGAACGTAACATGAAATGTTACGTTACTGCTTAATTCAACTCAGAGTTGAATTAGCACTTAAGGCACTTAGTATCCCACAATGCACCATACCTCTCTTAAGTTACGTTAGATCAAGTGTGAACGTAACGTAAGTGTGAACCTAGCATTAGAATAAAACAATAGAGGAATAGTACAACTCGCTCTATCAGAAACACCAGAACTTTTAACTCCAATAAGTTTGGGACATAGCCATGAATACCATGCAAACTGAAAAACCAGGGGGACCCATGGGGAGGTATCAAGTTAGATTTTCCATCTTCATTATGTTTAAGAAGTTGTTTTCACTATTTTTGCATTTCTCAGCAGAAATTATATTGCAGTTCTTTATTACTTTTAAGAGCATTAGTTCAGAGTTATTCATTACTTTAATTGATGCTGAAAATCTTTTCATTTTTTTCCTCCAGTGGCATTTAATCTTTTTATCTAAAAAGTAATTAATATTTTGTGTTGTACTAATTTTTGATTTTTCTCAAATTTTTCAAGACGAGCGAATAATCTCGCATGTTTGATTAGGTGATACGAGATTTAATCTCGCGGAAAGAGATTTAAATGATGATGGTGATGAGAAAATCGATGATACTTTTATTTCGATTATGTTTTTTTGCTATAAGGGGTATGACATACCTTTTTGTTGAGTCATTTAGGTATTATGTGGAAAATGGCTGTCAAGTTGAATGGAACGTATTTCATTGATTATAAGTCGCTGTTAATTATCAATTTATAAATAATAGTCATGAGTTTTATTTACACCAGCTAAAAATCTACAGATTATTTACAGTTTTTGACTGATGTACAATTTTTTAAAGTTTTTTTTCGCAAAATCTGTTGAAAATTAGTAGTGTTGAAGTAAAACTGTAGAAAATCTGTAAAAATTCAAGAGGATTATGCTAAAAAAACTGTAAAAATCTACTGGTTTTAGCAAAACCAAAACTGAAACTCTCCATTGACTACTCCAGCGAATTACTCCAAAATTGGCTGATATTTCTCCTGAGGATCTTTTTTTCTTAAAATTTTATGGTATAAATAAATTAACAATATTAGAGGCAATAACTGAGAGGACTTGACTTTATGTACTTTAAGCCCATACAAAAAACAGTTCCATCTTTTTATTACACTCATTCGTGTTTTTACCACTATTAGAATTCCTATCAACGCAAATGGCAGACAAAATTTAAAATTTTTGTTCTATCTGATGCTTGCACGAATTGGTCTTTTAGTATTGTGCTTATTAAGCATAAGCAAGGGCTCTTGTAGTACTCTGCAATTCATGTGGTGCGAAATCAAAATCAAGAGTGCACAAAACAATTTTACATTGTATGAATTCACAAACATTCAAAACTTTGTTCTACCAAAATATTAGTTTTTCTTGCGAGTCAAGACTGGGGGAAAGTGGAACAGACAATTGCAGTAAGGGCTGGAATAAATTGTGTTTGCAGCTTAAGTCTTGGCAATAATGTTCCTAAACACATTCATCTATTTGTTGTTGGAAGCAGAAAGTTTTTGTAACTAATGTTTTTGTGTATGATGATCAAATTACGTTGAGTATATGAGGATATTAGAATAATGTGGTTTGGGTTTTGTAATGTAAGTTATAAGTGAGGTGGAGATGGTAAATTTGTGTTGATGATATGTTTTAAAAACATTAAATTAACATTTAGAAAGTTATAATGATATTAGAATTCATAAAATTAACATTTAAAAACATGAAATTAAAGCTAAAACATCATTAAAGACTTTAAAACATCACATAAACATTAAAATACTTGAAATTAACAAACATATTTTTAAAAACAAGGAATTAATTGTTAAAATCATAAAAGAAACATGAAATTAATGTTAAAAACATAAAAAACATGAAATTAATGTTAAAAACACTTTAAAAACATACAAATACTATTAAAACATCAAAAAACATCAAAAAACACATATGACATCAACATTAAAGAACTATATGAAATTGATGTGAAAATATTAAATTAAACATTACATATATGAAATTAACATTTAAAAAACGTTAAATTAATGTTAAACACAAATAAACACAAATAAAACATTCAAATAACATTGTTTGCAAGTTAATTTTTCATGTTAAATATTACTATAATAATCAAAATATATTTTTAACTGAAGTTATGTTGCAAATTTTAAAAAAAAACGTTAAATTAACATTAAAATATTATACAAAATTGTAAATATAACAAATCTACATAGAAACTGATTATACATCTTTAAAACCAATGTTTAAACACTGATAAAACGATGAATCCCATTAAAAATTAACATCCCCATCATACATAAAACCAATACGACAATATGGTCATTCAATTCCAGCATCTGAATATCAAAACGACGCTCTTTTACCACATTCGACGCTTTATCATGACTTCGATGGCTCTTGTGGTTAACACACTTGTCTCTTGACATATAAAGAGGCATCCTGAAACCTGGCCAAGGACTTGAGCTAAAAAAAAAAAAAAAAAAAAAGAAGGGCAAGAAAAGTAAAGCGAACAAATCCCTTGTGTTGGTTTCTGCTCACGGAATGTTAAAAAGATGAGATAATCGAAACCGGGCCAACTTTTGGCTCTTCAAATGATTATCAAAGCTAAAATGAGAAATTTAATTCGAGAAATACTCGAATTAATTAATCGATGGGCAGGAAAGCGAGTTAAAAATTGAATTCCAAGGCTCTCTTAAGCTTTTTACAGCCACTATATATCAAAAGTAAGTGGGGGGAGGAAAGTGTATGTAGAAAAAGAAGACGAAGGAAAAAAGTAAGTGTCTTAGGATCGTGAGCACGTGCCAAAACAAGTGCCTTGTACCTGACTCGATTCTCACGGGTGCCATATAAAAAGTATGACAAAACGTTACCTGTCCGTTCTTAACGTTTTTTCTCAAGTCTTGAAAATCGTCCATTTTTTCTTTTATTGAAGCCTTCCTTTTGATTAAAAATTGACTCGGAAGGATCAAAATCTTTCGCTTTTCTCAGCAAATGTAAAAAAAAAAATTTTTAAAGTAAAAATGGATGGAATTTGAAGTTTTGCAGTGTTTTATCGATTATGAAGTGAATTAAAATACAGTTTCTGGTTGTTTTGATCATAGTAAATGTTATCATTTTGTGTTTCTTCCCTATTCGTCAATGTCATTTCCGAGGGCTCCATTGGCTTAAAGTTCTAGAAGAAAACGTTTTGGAAAAAAATTTACAAATAAAGTGTGTGACTCAGTCTCAAGAATTTTCCACAATCTGACGTCACAAATGTGGAACTTTCGCTTTTAATTAAGAAAGTGCAACAGAAATGTAAAAAGCAATAAGAAATACTTAACAAATAGGGAAATATCTGTTATCTCCCTTATTTATATCATGTTTTTTGGAAAATTGCTTTGAGAATGCGGTTACTCACAGGACCTAAGGAAGGTTTTGTTGAGAGGGATTTTGCATAAAAATGTTATGAATTTAAAAATATTTTTTTCATTAATTTGTAACAAAATGTATATAATTTTAAATTTAAGCTGGAACTCACGATTTTATTATAACTGTATTCTGTTTTGAGAAAATGGACTGCGAAGTGAAAAATTGTAGACTTATAAAACGTCTCGCTGCACGCTCTCTATAA
>JAQIXT010002218.1:0-11702 GCA_034700445.1 Stenotaenia linearis | reverse complement strand
AAATAATCAAATAATTAGCACTGAAGCTTAATTTAAAGTATTAGATGATAACAAGTTGGAGCTTTTGCTCAGTTTTACTCATACCACCCAATGTTCAACTCCCAGTAGCACAATATTATTGCTACAATATCTTAGAGATGTAAAACTTTTCTATATAGCAATGATTTAGATGTAAATAGAAGCTCTATTGCATCGAAATAGACGAGACATGGTCATATTTTTAATGTCTAAGTATGTAGATATACCGTATTTCATCCATTCTAAGACGCACCCTGATTTTAGACCCCCATGTAAGGAAAAAATAAAATATTGTAGATTTTTGGTAATTTTAATGTTAATTAATTCACTTTAACTGCTAGAATCAATCTGAACAAGTCAAAATTGATTTTATTACATGGCATTTGGCCTTTTTATTCATTGACTACCCTAAGTAATAAGTAATAACCCCTTCCACGCGATTGCCGTGTATCCGACGTACGGATTTAGGGCACTTGACAAAATTGGCCGATTGACAGCGACTGTAAAATGCGCCCTGACTTTTGACATGCTAAAAAGTGAAAAAAGTGCGGCTTGGAATCGATGAAATTCGGTAATTCAAAATCTTTCAAATTTTAAATCGACATTAGTGCCACTCTAAACATCATTTCAATGTTGATTTTCAACTTCATTTAGCTACTTGGGAAGTCGCCAACTAACCACAAAAAAAACAAAAAAAACAACTTCCTCACAAAAACTATGCAAATTTTTTTAAATTCCAAAAACCCAACTCCAATTTCACACCAAATCCTCCATAAAACCAAAACAAAACAATATAAATCGCCAGCAAATAAAACTCCCACAACATCCACCTGAAACTGGACCCGAAAAGCGAACAATCAGCTGTATACATTTCAAAGCACAATTGCCACAAGTGTTGTGATCAACTAATCACACTAAAGGAACTAAGTCACATTGACTTTGTTGCCTAGTGCAAATTAAAATAGAATATTTTATCAGCAAACATTTTCCCCTTTTACGGGTGACGCACTTCGACTGTTGCCAAGCGAAGCATTCAGGTGAGGTGAACCAGTGAAAGACGCGTGGCTCAGGTTCCTAAACAGTGTATCAGACCTCAGGTAAGTATGTTGTGCACTGACAAAAGCTAAAAGTTTATATTTTATTAATTTTCTCTTTGTTTTTCATGTTTTTAGGTTAATTTGGCGCGTAGTTTAAAGGGAAATGCGTTTAAACGAATGGGGAAGTGAGGAATTTGGTCATGTGACTTGAAGGTTATTGAGTTAACTAAATACTGGAGTGTATTTGTTTTTGTGTTTTGGTTTGATGCCAAAATGAGAACGCATGCGTAGTGGAGTTGGTGCGCTTGGAGTTTGTCGCCGAGAGCGGCTTTGGGAAGTTGTTGAAGTTTTTGGTGGTTTTGGAGAACCATTACAGGTCGAACCTCGTTATTACGAACTCGCTTATTGCGAATTCCTCGTTTAAACGAATTTTTTTAAAAGTTTGGTTGGATTCCTATCCATTCATTCAATGTTAAAAAATTCGGATATTACAAAAACTCGATGTTGCGAACAGATTTGACGGTCCCTTCGAGTTCGTTATATCGAGGTTCGACCTGTAGTTTGAATTTGGAAAAGTTTTGTGATTTGTTGAGCATTCTTAATGTGTTTTGGTTTTGATTTTATCGATTAGTGTTTGAGTGTTATGGGTGAAAAGCGTTTTGGTGTTTGGTTTGAGTGTTGTGTTCTGTAAAATTTTTTTTTTAGATTTGAAAGTGAGGACTAAAATATTTGTAAAGTAAAATTTAAGTGTTTGTTTATTATTTTAGAAGTGGGTTTTGTTTGATTTAATTAAATTGTAAAAATTGATTTATCTGATTGTTAGTGAAGGTCACTTAAATTGTTACAAACATTTTTGAAGGCTTTGAACAGAAATATTTTCAATTTTGAAGATTTTTGACAAATTTTTTCAATTTTGAAGATTTTAGACAAATATTTTTCAATTTTGAAGATTTTGAACTTTTTTGAACTTGAAAGTTTTCAGACATGTTGTATATCCTAAATCTGTTTCGGCTTTGATTTTATCACTAAATGTTCAGGTGTCTTGTTCGAACAGTGATATTTTATTTCAACCATCTAATAACTTTAATTAAATAAATTACTATACTTTTTTAAAAAGTTTTTGGATACATACAATTTCATTTTATAAACACATTGAGCATTCCAAATCTGTTTAGGTTTTAAGGCTGACAAGTGAAATTTCATTTTGGCTTAAAAATTTCTTTTTTGAAAAATTATAAAATTTGTTTGGACGTTCATAGTTCAAATGTAGAAAAGTTTGCAGACATACTGATTATCTTAAATCTGTTTGGGTTATGATTTTATCACTTAATGATCAAGTGTTCAGGCCAATAACTGAAATTTCACTTTGGCTTAAATATCATTTTTTAAAAATTATTATAAAATTTTTTAAGCCTTTGGACATTCATAGTTGAAATTAAAAAAGTTTTCAGACACACTGACCATCCTAAATTTGTTTACAAAGCCATGTTATGGCCGTAAAGCGTTACAATTCCGACAAACATTTTCACATTTTTTGACATTTACATTTGAATTTTCACTAGAAAAAAAAAAACAGATTTACAAAATGTAAAACAATTAAATTTGTTGTAAAACCACACTTTAAATAAATTTTGTAAATTGTAGTTTTACAAGCGATCGTAAACTTAAATGTAATGTAAATTAAATATTTACAATAAATTTAATTACGTAAATTTTTGTAAATCTGTTTGTTTCAAGAATTAATTTTAATTTATAATTTTAATTTATAATTACAGAAGTGGCGGCGTCGATGGTTTGTTTTACGCCAATCGGGACAGATACCCGGTCAATACTTACTGGAATATTACACGGATAACCTGTGCAAGAAACTCAAAGGGAAAATAGATCTGGATCAGTGCAATCAGGTGCGGAAGTAATTTCTTTTTTTTTTCTTTTTTTGTTTGTTTGTTGATAATGATTCCAGGTATTTGATGTTATTGAAGTATAGAGATTTCGCTGTTTGATGTAGATGTCTGAGATATGAGTGGAATGCGAGGTTTAAGTGGTTAAAGGTTTACAGTTGTTGTTCTGTCGTTGCAGGTCGACGCCGGATTGACTTTTGAGAGTAGGAAATGGAATTATCAGTTTATGTTTGATATACGAACACCAAAGAGGATTTATTTATTGGTTGCCGAAACTGAGTTGGAGATGAACAAATGGGTGGAGTGTATTTGTCAAGTGTGCGGATTAAAGATTGATTCGGAGGAAGGTAATTGTTAAGGTGTTTTTTTTGTAATTTTGGATGGGGTTAAGGAGAAAAATTTTTTTTTTGTGGTTGTGTGTAATTTTTGTGAAATATATGCAAATTTTGTTATGAAATTTAGTTTTATTATGAAATAAAATATAAAATATGGAGTTATTCTTGGAAAATGGATAAAAATATGCATTTTTGATGGAGATTGCATTTTTTAAATTTATATACATTATATTCCATATGAAAAATATGGAATTATTATTCTAGTATGCATAAAATGTGTAGTTACTGTTGCAGAAAAGCAGTTTTTCTGTTAAAAATGCACTTTTCCTTTAAAATAATCCAGAAAATGTAAAATTATTCCTGGATATTGTAGAAAATATGCAATTATTACTGAAAATTATAGAAAGTATGCAATTAAATCACTCCAAATTGCAGAAAATATGCAATTAAATCACTTAAATTGCATCAATATGCAATTTCAATCACAAAAACCACAAAATTAAAATTAAAAAAATACAATTTCCTACCCTAATCCTCACCACCCCTCCATCTAAATTCAACTTTCCACTTCCTCTTATACCCAAACACCCTTTTCCAAAACCCATTCAACCATCCACAACACACAATCAAAAACCACAAACTTGAAACCCCACCACCCACACAAAACAATTTCCCATCTGTCCATACGTCACACAAAAATACTTCTATTAATTTCCTGTAGCAAAATTACAAAAGGATCTATTTAATATGTAACCAGGAAAATATAAAATAACAATTTGAAATGTTTGTCACTTTGCTATTATCTGGAATTTTTTTGAATTTTTTTTGCTTTTTTTTGGCCAATTTTGTAGATTTTTTTCCAGATTTTCTAGTTTTACTTCAAAATCTACAGATTTTCTGCAGTTTAATTTTGAAAAAATAAATATTCAACAGATTTTCTGCAGATTTTAAGAAAATCGATAGAAAATCTTAAAAAAACTGCAAATCGGCAAAAAAAATTGATATTATAGATTTTTTTTTAGCACATCCAATTTGTTGTCAACTGAGTGCAGGTGTACTGATGTGTTGTGCAGATGGATTAATTTATGCACAACAGGTGCATTTGATTAATCAAATAATAATTTTATTATGATTGAGCGCATTAATTTGCTATTCGGCGAATTATATTACGCCATTAAAGCTGTTAATGACTGTTTTGATGATTTAATTTCTTAGTTTCGAAGGTTTTAGTTATTTTAGTTTGGTATGGGTGGGGGTGGGTTGTTTCCCCTTTTCCTGTTATTTAGATCAGTAATTGTTTTTATTTTTATTGCTGTTTCCCAGTAGTGTTGTTGTTGCTTTCACTTCAAATTTAATTAATGGTATTTTGCTATTAAGAGATTAAATGATTATGGGTGAGATTAGGTGTGTTTTTTTTTGTTAATTAAGGATGTTACTGGTTTATGGAAATGTTTTTGTGGGGTTGTGAAGGGAATTGTAGTGTTGGTTGGTTGGTTTTGAATGATTTAGCTTTAATTTTGAACTTAATTAGTTTAAAGTTTGGGTTTTTTGTTGTTTATAGTAATTTTTTGGTTATAATGGCCAGTTGAATTACTCAATTATTGACTGAATTACTCAATTATTCACTGAATTACTCAATTATTCACTGAATTACTCAATTATTCACTGAATTATCCAATTATTCACTGAATTACTCAATTATTCACTGAAATTTTCAATTATTCCCTGAACTGTTCAATGTTTAGTAAATTATTCATTATGACAATTAACTCTAATTAAATTTTGACTTTTAAGTTTACGTTCATCAATTTTTGATTGAATTATTGAATATTTGATGCACTCTAAGTACATTATTCAAATTTTGTTCAAACTTCCACAACACAACCTTGAACATTAACAAATCCCAAACATTCACCTTCAAATTTAATCAACATTTAATATTTCTCAATTCCACATTATTGAAAACAAATTTCTAATTCCATAATTCAAATTTTATTTTAATCAACTCTAATTCCATTTCCAGACCAGCCTCCAGTCACAAGCTCAATCCAGCTCACAGTCGTCAACCAACAACCGTTCCCCCCAACAACAAACGGCACGACAAACCCGCCCGACGACCAACCCCCACCCGACGACGGCCGGGACTCCCCGACCGGCCCCTACATCCCCATCAGCGAATGCGTCTCCGGCAAGAACATCCTGGAAGACAACACGACCACCTACGGCTTCATGATCAAAGACCCTCTGGACTCCGTACCCCCACTCCCCGCCCACACCTTCTCCCACAAACAGCGCAAGCAGTCGGGCGACTTCTACGACTACCCGCGACTGGTCCACCCGCCGGGCCTCGACGACTCGAGCGTCTTCAGGACGGACCCGGAGAACCCGACCTCCCCGAAGGTCAACTGGGACACCTACCCGGGGGCCACGTCACTCAGGGAGATGTTGGTACACCAGATCGAGCACGTGCACGTCGGCCGCGGAGTCTCGCGCAAGACGTCGTGCGAGATCTACGAGAACGTGACGCTGCGCAGGGAGTCCATCTCGGACGGCGAGGAGAAGCAGATCCCTCCCCGGCCGCCCAAGCCGCCGCACCTCCTCGAGAACTGCCTCGAGAACTGCATCGACAAGCCGGTCCCGGCGCCCAGTCTGACAGTCACAGGCACCAACAGCTACGACATCCCGAACGCCGATTCGCTCAAGCGGACGGTCGTGCTCCCGAACTCGGGGTCCTTCTGCGCCGGGAGCCTCGACGAGATGTACGACTTCCCCCGGCCGTTGGTCGACGACAGCCTGAGCGCGAAGCCGCCCCCGCCGTCGAACACCCAGCCGAGGAGGCATGCGTACAGCAATGCGCCGGCCGGGTACCTGAACGACAATGTTTTTACGTACGACTGTCGGGCGCTCGCCGGGGAGAGTTATCTGAACATGGATTTGCAGCGGAGGGAGGCGGAGTTGTATACGGACATGGGCGGGGAGGTGCCGTCGCCGCTGCCGATTTATACGAATTTGGCGTCACCGAATAGTTTGGGCGGCGGGACGTTGCTGCCGCCGGTGCACAGGGATCTGAAGCCGCCGAGGAAAGGGTCGATCGGCCAGGGTGCTGTCAGCAGGTCTTGCAGCAGTGCTAGCAGCACCGATATGAGTGGGAAGAGTCCGAGTCCGGTCGAAGGGGTGGTGCCGCCGCATGTGAATAGGGAGTTGAAGCCGATGAGGGGACAAGAGGGTATGGTTGGACGGTTGGTTTTTGGAGTTTGGTTTTTAATTTTGTTTTTTTTGTTGTTGTAGGGAGTAAGCAGAATAAATTGGTTTTAGATAATCCGCCGGTTTGTAGGATTAAACACAGTAATACGAAACGGAGTTTTCGCAAACCTCGGTAATGGTTGTTTTTTGTTTGTTTATGAATTCAATGCAAATAATGCCAAGGATTCAGAGTTGTGTGATTAACATCGGATGGATTTAAATCAAGATATTTATTTTTAAAATTAGCATACAAATTTTCTAATTTAGACTATTAGAAGGTCTAAATTTTAGACACTTTTTATAAAATACATTTCAAACTTTTGAATGTATTTGAAAGTGATGAATTTTAAATTTTATTCTGCAAATTTTTATAGAAAATTTTCTATAATGTATTGAAAAAAAGTAAAAATTCAGTGGAAAAAAATCAAAAATGATTTTAAAATGGTCATAAAATGGTCATTTTCTTTTAACAGAATTTCTATTTTAATAAAATCTGATTTTTTGAGTTTTTTAAAAAATTATGATTTTTATCAACTCTGTAGGGATTACAGATTTGTAATTAGTTTTTAAATTCAATGAGGTTCAGTACTGTCTCGGCCTCAAAAAATTTTGTAATGTTCAAATTGTGGACATAGTAAGCTCCATTACAAAATTTTTTGAAGATTAAACAGGTATGTAATTCCAATTTAGAAAGTTTCCAAACACATCGAACATTTTAAATCTGCTTAGTTTTTGATTTTATCTTGTCTTGTTTGTACGTTATCGTCAAAAGGGTAAAATCCCATTTTTATCAGTTTTTAATTTTTCATTCCAAAACTATTTGATCAAATTTGAAAAACTGATTACTAAAACCACCGAGAAATTGCACATTTTGTGCAAAATGCATTATTCCATTTTTTCGGCTCAGAATTGTATTTTCCACAAAGATAAAATTAGAAATAGTAGAAAGTTTGGCATTATTTATGTTGCAACAGTGACACACCTTTTTGATTAAAATATTTATTATCATTTCAGATCATCTCCAAGCCCAACTACAGTCAACACTACTCCTAGCTGCCAAGTGATATTGCCAAACAACACAAAAAACAGATTGCATTCCAGTTCCGATGACGATCAATCCAGTTCGGGCGGAAGTCGAAGAAATTCGGCCAACGAGGAACCTCGAGTACAAATTTCATTCCAACCCGAGTACCAAAATGTGTCCAAAAATAAATATATTTTCATAATTTTTAAAAAATTATTTGACCATATTTTGTTACTCCTGAAGTTTTCTCAACCCTTTCTTTACAATATTTAATTTTTTTTACAGGGACAGACTTGTGTGTTCAACTTTTCTACAATGTCAAGCCGGCGGGGGTCTGAAATCCAATATTTAGATCTAGACTTGGAATCTGATTTCCTTCTCACGCCGAAATCGCCTGAACGAACATTCACGTCGACGGTCTACAAAACCGTCGACTTCGTCAAAACAAAGGCATTTAACGAAACGAGGCAAAACGTGGAAGAAACATACCGCAAATCGCAGAATTGATTTTACAAAAAATATTTTCTCACTAATATGCCATTACAATGGGTTCTGAAGCAATCATTTTTTTTATTTTTTCAGCTGAATGCTGGGATGTGATTTTGTAATTTCAATTCTCCAAAAATCATGCATGCATTGATGCAGTTTGCATAATTTCAGAAAAATAGCAATAGGTTATTGTTTATATTATAATTTTAGGTTTTTTTAGTTATATTTTTTTAGTAATTTTAATAATTCTTTTATAATTTTATAAAATTAATGTTAATTTTTATTGTTAAGTGTAAATAATTAGTGCAATTGGAATCTTGAGAATCCATTTGACTTTGAAACCTTTGACGAACTATGCGAAAGTATTTGCCAAGAATGTTTTCATTAATTCGGAGATCTTCGCGAATGTCGATCGCATTCCGAAGCAATTCTGAAATTGTGCAAACTGTAATTTTTAACTCTTTGCTCACAACTTTTTAAAATTTAACATTTCTGATGCCTTAACCCATAAATTAAATGAAATACTTTTATATTTATAGAATAATAATAAGAAATGTGACTATTTTTCATCAAATTCTGTCTTAAATCAATATTTTTCAACGTTAGCCGACAGATAGTTGCTTATGACATGTAAATATAATAAAAAAAAAAGTTAAGTTAATAATGAGAAATTTTATTTTATTATATTTGCCATGTGTAATTATAATATTTAATTAAAAATTGTAAATTTATTTATTTGTGCCATGGATTGGTTCTCGGTCAAACTAAGGAATTTTAATTTTCTTTTTTTTTTTTTTTTTAGAAAAAGATTTTGCTGTTTTGGTTTTTTTTGAGGATGTTTGAATTAGCCTAGTTCTAAGCGGGTTTGTGAATTTAAAAATGGGGCATTGAGATGTGATTAGGTCAGTTGTGGTTAAATAACCTTTGGTTAATTATGAATTAATGGATTTTATGGTGAGTTGTTAAATGTGAGTTGTGTTGTTGAGGTTTTATGATTTTTTTATGGTAAGTTTTGAATGTGAGTTGTATTTAATGATTAATACAAGTTTGGGTTGAATAACATTGAAATTTTATTTAAGAGATTGATTTTTAGTGCAATAATTTATCTAAAGTGCTGTTGGGAATAGGTGCAGCCCTGTGAAAAAAAATTTTATTGAAATTTACTGATTTTATGTGATGAATGTATGAGATAAGTGATAAATTGTGATTTTGCTGTTTCATCCAGCTAAAAAAATTTACAGGTTATCTGTTAATTTTTTCTGTAGTTTTTTTGGTGCATTTTTGTAGATTTTATCTGATTTTTTTTAATTTCACTTTAAAATCTATAGATATTCTATAGTTTAATTTCAAAGATCTAAACAGTGTATAGATTTTTAACAGATTTTGTGAAAAAACTTTAAAAAAAATATTAATTGGCCAAAAAAATTAAAATAATGTAGATTTTATTAGCTGAGAAGAAAGATAGAAAATTTCCACACAGTAGGGGGGGGGGTCACTCAGATCTGGTACTTTGTACCATCACCTCCTCCCTAGACAATATGGGCAAAACAGTAGAAAGACTTGTGACTTACCATCCTAAAAGAGCAACTTTGCGATCGAAGCAATCTTTTGCAAGAAGAAAGCGCTGTCGATGCGAGGGTAGCCTGGAGAACCAGACTGGACATTTTGGTCGGACCCCTTGGTGGCCGGTCCCCGAGTTTTTTGGGTGCTCCAAGGAAAATGTACCGTTACCGTGAACGAAACTTATCCCTATGGATATTGTTTTATTGATGTTACCATAGGATCTTCACAGTCGGTTCAATCTGACATCTACTGAAGAATATCTTTTTATAGGTGAATATACAGTGTGTTGATAAACATTGTTGCATTAGAACAAAACATTCTATTACAAATTGCTTACAAACAAATTTTAAAATTTTATTTATAAATTTATTATATTTATAAATACAATACCAAAAAATATACTATTTTTTTTAAACTAGTGATCACTTTAAACTACTTATAAGATAATAATAACAGTACCATTTAATTATATATTATTTATAATAGGGTTGCAGTGATTTTCACCGTTACTCATCGGTACAATTAGGTAAGTATTTACAGATTATATGAAGATTTGATGATTAGTCATCAAATTTTAATATCGAAAGGTGAGTTTGTCGTAAAAAGCAGTGATCAACAATACTACAAAATAGATTAAGAATGGTAAGCAGTGGTAAGCAACACTTACGAAATAATAAAACATTCAACAAAAAATCAAATCAAATTGAAATTGAAAATCTCCCTGAGATGATTTTCAACAAAATATCACTCAGGCACTCGTTGTATTGTTTCGCACTCGGGATATTACTACTGATAATCACACAACGTGTCACTACCCACAGACAAACACCGAGTTACGAAATAACAAAATGTTCACGAAAAAGTGCAAATTGAAATTGACAATTACATCACGTGTCACTACCCACAGACAAACACCGAACAACATTATAATACCACTTTACAATTCCGACATTATAATAAACACTAAACTCTCTAAGAAGATTAAAACAAAAAAAAAACGCATTCTTTTAGTTATTACTCAATATCCAACCGCCTTGTTTTCACTTTTTCCTCAATTTTTTCTCATCTTTTTTCATCCGGTACGTGCTTCATCACTTTACCTTACTTTTCACATCCCAACGCTACGATGACTCGTATCAAGTTCATTGTACGAAAACTCTCGCTTTTATCTTGTCAAGGTCAAAATCCTCTTTCAACGGCCATTTCTTAATTCATTTTATAATTCTGGAGAAATAATAAAGCAAATGTGTTTGTAATAATCGTTACGCATCGATGCCCAATGTTTTCATTATAATTGAATGAGATTTACAATTTTATAATTTTTTTTTTTTTTTTTTTTTTTTTTTTTTTTTTTTAATTTGTTAAATTTAAATTCTGGATGCATAAAAGTGAGAAGCCGTTGGCTTTTTGGTTTGAAGTATATTTTATTGGTTTTTTAAGGGTAAGGGGGGAGTAGGGTGAAGTTTATAGAGAATTTTGTGAGAAATGCTGAAAAGCAGGTTTGTGGGTGAGGAGTATGGAAGCTGGATGGAGGTAATTATGTTGGATGGGGAAGGTTTTTGTAGTTGGAAATTGGTTTGGTCAGAGTTGAAGGGTTGGTTAGAGAGGTTTGGGTGTGATTGGTGGAGATGGTTAGGAATTTGTTGAGGATTTTGAGGAAATGTTTGGATTAAATTGAGCTTGGAAGTGGTGGTGTAGCAATGTGTGTGTAAAAATGTGGATGAATTGTGCATGAAATGGGAAATGTGTTGCATGTTTTTGCATAATAATATGCAATAATGTGTAAAAGATGTTAACTGTATATGAAATTGTGTTAAAAGTATGCAGAATGTATTTGTTTTAGTAATTTTACTAAAGTGCTAAAATTGGAAGAAATTTGCAGTGAAAATGCAGAAATTTGCATTAAAAAGGCAAAAAATGCAGAAATTTGCAGAAACAATGCATCAAATGTAATAATAAATAAGAAAATTAATGAAAAATGAGAAAATAAATGAGATAATACATGAAGAATTCAGAAATATTCAGGAAAATGCATGAAAAAAGTGAAAATATTCAGGAAAATGCATGAAAAAAGTGAAAATATTCAGGAAAA
>JAQIXT010002217.1:0-11716 GCA_034700445.1 Stenotaenia linearis | reverse complement strand
CATTGTTACTGCATTGTTACTGCTATGTAACAATGCTTGTGTTAAATTGCCAACCAATCAGATGGCGTACTTTTCCTGTCAATTTACCAGTGCACAGACTTTAGAATGGTTGAATAATATACCTCTGTGAAAGGACTAAAACCTTAAACCTTTGTGAGTTAGACCTGAGGGTAAAAGATTTATACCTCTGTTTATAGGTATACAAATTAAACCTTAGTTGTGTTTACCATCAATGTCTATCCTTTGTACCTTTTCATTACGGTTTAGAATTTCTACCTCGCATCCTTTAACGTCAATTAATATACCTTACAATGAATTGAGGTTTGGAAAGGGCCATCTGAGAGAGTGTTAAAATGAAATTTCCAGTTGAATCGGAAGTACCTTAAGTACTTTGAGTTCGGTAATTTTTGTTTGTTTTATGGGAGTTTAAAAATTCCACCTAAACCGGCAGTATTGCTTTATAACTCTCAAACTAGTGAACATTGCAAAACTGCAATTATCAAATTCATATAATTTTTGTTTTGAAAGTTAATTTATACAACAAAAAGGAATAATATCGAACCATTGAGGATTCCGTGTTCCAACTTGTCTTACAAAAGCTTTCATACATATATTGAACAACTCACATCCATTTAATTTTTGATCTCGTCTACCTTGGATCCCGAGTTACAGCCAAAAAGTCCTGTTTTTATCAGTTTTTAATTATTCATTCCAAAACTATTCATTATTCAATCAATATCCATAAGCTTTCAACCAAAATATCAAGAGGCAAAGATAACCTAAATGGAGTCCATATAGGGACACGAGATTTACACGTACAAGTAAATACCTTTTAACACCTTTATTTTTCACAGTATATTTGTTACACTAAGCATAACAAATTACGAAAAATGTCACTACTGGGATTTTGTATTCAATTTTCTGAAATAAATAACCAATTCAGCAAACAAAAACAAAACAAAACCTTATACAGTACTAAATTTTCAAAATCATGAAAAAAATTTTTCATAATTATGAGTTTTAATTATGAGTAATGATGAGTGATCATTATTATTTATTAGAGAAAAATAAATACCAAAGATAAATCGATGCTCAGAAAAGATTGAAATACATTTTTTATTGGTTTATATTCTTCAATTATCCCCAAAAAAATAAAAAAATAAAAATAGAATAAATAGAATAAATCAAAGAATAAAAGAAAAGAGGAAGAGAAAGGCGGGATGTGGACGTGGATCCAGAAATGGCTGCTCTTATGGGTTTTAAAGGGTTTGCGTCTTCGAAAAAGTAGTTTTTGAGGATTTTGAAATTTTTTTTTAAATAAAAAAAAGTTTAAATTTTTAGATATTTTGTTTTTTTTTTTAAAGAATTTTGGTTTGGAAAGGGCCATCCGAGGGAGTGTTAAAATGAAATTTCCAGTAGGATCGGAATTTTATATACCTTAAGTTCTTAAGTATTTTCAAGAATCATGAAAAAAAGATTTCATAAAGAGTTTTTTTATTGCAAAATAAATACCAAAGATAAATCAGTGCTCAGAAAAGAGTAAAATAAATTTTTTATTGATTCTGATTCGTCAATTATACAAAAAATTATAAAAAAATAAAAATTCTGAAACATTTTATGTATAAACTACTCACACGACAAACATATTGTACATCTAAATTGTGTTTTGTAACATGCACGCATGCATATTATGGTTCATTTAAATTAAAGACATTCCTAGTGATTGAATCAGTTGAATAGACGACATCTAAATTGTAGTTTTCAATGTAATTCTCGAGACTCGACGACGATAAAGCGATGTGAGAACATTTAGCAAAAATAAATGCTCAGAAAAGAATAAAATAGATACTTGAATTTTTACCCAAAAAAATATAGAAAAATCAAAATTTTGAAAGAATTTTATTTATAAACTACTACATATTTACGTGTGAAGCATTGTAAGAAAGGAAGTGGACTATAATCTAACTTGACTGGTTTATTAAACTCTGAAATAGGTTACATCTAAATTGCGTTCTTCAACGTAATTCTTCACACTAAGCCACGATTCAGAGTCGATGTTATTACAGAAAAATTTCAATGAAAAAAGTTTTAAGAAACTTTTAAAGACCCAATGCTCCAAAAAGAGTGAAATAAATTTTTCATTGGTTCAGTATAATTGAGGAATTATACCAAAAATAGTACATAAAAAATCAATTTTTGAAATTTTGAAATTTTTTATTTATAAACTACTAATCACTTTGACACAAGCGTACATCTAAATTGTGTTCTTCAACGTAATTCTTGACACTAAGCCACGATTGAGAGTCGATGTTATTACAGTAAGTCACTTTGAGGGATTTCAACGGGACCTCAGAGCGCAAAATCAGTAATAATACTCTCATTGTGATCGCATGGCAAAATGTCAGTCGCAAACTACGCAATTTCGGTAGAGCATTTGCAGCCAACAATTCCATAACCAACTCATCATTAAAATAATAGCTCTCACGTACAAACAATATTTCCAATTTTTTACATCTTACAAACAGTTTCAACAGACAACCTTTGGAAAAATTAACTGTACCCAACTCTAGTCGTCGAAGACGATCGAATGAACCTTCGTCGACCAATTCGCTAGGAAATAAACAATAACTCAATTTCAAACAAATTAATTTCGAGGAATGATTGGAAATAAATCTGAAATAAGATTGGCTGCAATAATTCATTGATAAATTGGTTAAATTTCTAAAATTACAAGCATCAATTCTCTCAGTCCTATTATTATAGTGATCGATCATCAAATTGGTTAATTTCGGGAATACCTGAGTCGCAATTTTGATGTCGTTAACGTCATCAAAAATCCATTTGATTTTTTCCAGCGCAAAAGTGCAGTGATTCAATGTAAATTCATCTTTTATAGAAGAAAACAACCGATCGGAGGACGTGTTACCGTATAACTCCACGTGATCGAGTTCTTTTAAAGTTGGAATTGTTTTCAAAACATCTAAACACCCTTTTAGAGTTACGGGTGTTGAAAAAAGGTCGAGATGTTCGATTTGAGTGCAACTTAAACAGAGAAGACTTTCGTCGGATATGTATTTGCAGTCGTATAAGTCGAGATGTTTTAGTTTCGGGCAGTGATTCGCGATTGCCGTTAACGTTTTGTCCGTAACCCACAAGTTGTAGCGTAATTTGAGCGTGTGGATGTTTGGTAAGTTGCTAAACAATGTGGTCAGAAATTCGATCGAGAGTTCTGGACAATGGAGTAATGTTAAACTTGTCATTCTTTTACATTTTACAAGTTTTTTTGTGATTGTTTCAATCGATGGAGTCATAAACGAATCTAATGAGTACAGTTTTCTCGTGTGTTTGTTCAGAAAGACATTCGGGTTCAAATATCGCTGGTGTTTGTAGTTTTGTTCGTGAAATGTGTAAAGCTCGTCGATAATTGGAAGTGGGAGATAACGAACGTTTTGATCTCGAGTTAAATCAAATCTTGTGGATATTGTTTTAAAACAAAGAATTTTCAAACTGGAAACGGGTTTTTTGGACGGCATCTTCGGTCTCAGCGCGCTGAACTAGTAAATACTAAATACTGAATGTTATTTATATGCGATTTATGGTTGACGGAAGAAGGGGACGAGGTCACGTGATATGTAAATTTTCTTCCTATCCTTCTACTGTGTTGGAATTTATTAGATTTATTTATTAGAGCAAAATAAATACCAAAGATAAATCGATGCTCAGAAAAGATTGAAATAAATTTTTTATTGGTTCACATTCTTCAATTATCCACACAAAAAAAATAGAAAAATCAAAATTCTGAAAATTTTTTATTTATAAATTATAAACTACTC
Organism: Stenotaenia linearis; assembly: GCA_034700445.1. Taxonomy (NCBI): domain Eukaryota; kingdom Metazoa; phylum Arthropoda; class Chilopoda; order Geophilomorpha; family Geophilidae; genus Stenotaenia; species Stenotaenia linearis. Next base: position 7,883 of record JAQIXT010002217.1, on the reverse strand, counting down.
TTCACTTAACAAACACACATCTATATTGTGTTTGTTAACGTATTTCTGCAGATTAAGCCACAATTGAGAGTCGAAGTTATTGCACGACACCACTTCGAGGTATTTTAATGGGACCTCGGAATGCAAAATTAGTAACAACGAACTCAAGGTGACCGCGTGACACTCTTTCAGTTCTAAACTAACCAATTTCGGTAGAGCATTCGCTGCCAACAATTTCACAACAAATTCATCATCACAATCACTGTCACGTACACACAATGCTTCCAATTGTTTACATTTTACAAACAGTTTTAGGAGTAAAGCTTTGGAAATATTAACCTTGTACAACTTTAGTTGTCGAAGACGATTGAACGAAAGTTTGTCGGGCAATTCGCCGCAAATCGAACAATTACTCATTTTCAAACAAATTAATTTCGAGGAATGATTGGAAATGAATCTAAATTCAGAATAGCTGCAGTTTTTCATTGATAAATCGGTTAAATTTCTAAAATTACAAGCATCAATTCCATCAATTCTATTATTACGTCGATCGATGATCAAATTGGTTAATTTCGGAAACACACGATTCGCAATTTCGATGTCTGATACGTCATCAAAAACCCATTCGGTTTTTTCTAGTCCAAAAGTGCAGTGATGCGATGTAAATTTTATATAAGAAAACAACTGATTGAAGGACATGTAACCGTGTAACTCCACGTGATCGAGTTCTTTTAAAGTTGGAATAGCTTTTAAAAGAGCTAAACACCCTTTGAAGCAAACGGATGTTAAATGAAGATTGAGATATTCGATTTGTGTGCGACGTAAAGAGAGAACACCTTCATCAGATATGCATTCGCAGTTCGATAAGTCGAGATATTTCAGTTTCGGGCAGTGTTTCGCGATTACCATTAACATTTTGTCCGTAAACCACCAATTGTGGCGTAATTTAAGAACGGAGATGTTTGGTAAGATGCTAAACAATGTGGACAGACATTTCAACGAGACTTCTGGACAACGTGATAATTTTAAACTCGTCAGGCTTTTACATTTTATAAGCGTTTTTGTGATTGTTTCAATCGGTGGAGTCGAAAATGAATCTAATGAGTACAGTTTTCTCGTGTGCTCGTTGAGAAAGACATTCGGGTTCAAATATCGCCGACGTTTGTTGTTTTGTTCGTGAAATCTGTATATATCGTCGATAATTGGAAGTGGGAGATAACGAAGGCGATTTCGATTTCGAGTTAAATCAAATTTGTTGAAAATTGTTTGAAAACAAAGAGTTTGCAGACTTGGAACTGGTTTTTTGGATGGCATGTTCGGTCTCAGCGCGATGAATAACTACATAGCTACTGAATGTCTTGTTATTTATGTGAGACAAGGGGTTGATGTAATTAGAGGAAGGGACGAGGTCATGTGATGGGTAAATCTTCGTCTGTGAATTATTTCAAAATTATCTTACATTTTTTTTGAATTTTGGCAATATTTTCTTGAATTTTCTTAAAATTTGGCTACGTTTTTGAATTTTCTTCAATTTTCTCCAATTTTGGCAAGTTATCTTGAATATTCGCAAAACTTTCTTCAATTTTGGGGAACTTTTTTGGATTTTCGATAAATTTTCTTCAAATTTTGCCAAATTTGTTTTAAAAAAATTTCCATCAATTCGTGTAACGTACACACAATTAAAGTTTGTGAATTGAAGACGTAAAAATTTTTCGTCAAAAATATTGATTTTTATTAAGTTAGTATTTCAATTTTATCTTAAGTTTAGGTATATTTATTTGTTAGATTTGAAGCACCAAAATTTCGAGTTACGCTGCTGAAAGAGGCAAAGTTAAACGTAAATGGAGTTCATACAGTATCGGGACATGAGATTTATACCTAAATAGGAGTGTAGGAATATCTTTTAACACCTTTATTTTTCATAGTGTATTTGTTGTACTAAATCGTAAAATAACTTTATGCAAAACTTCACTATTGGAATTTTGTACAAAATTTTCAAAAATTATGATAAAAAAGTATTAGTAAATAAAAGTAAAACTCATAATCATCTGGTAAAATAAATATCAAAGGAAAATCAGTGCTGTGAAAAGATTAAAATAATTTTTTTCATTGGTTCAGATTCTTCAATTATACAAAAAAAATATATAAATAAAAGTTAAAAATTCTGAAATTTTTTATTTATAAACTACTAATTACGTAACAAGCACACATCTAAATTGTCTTTTTCAACATAATTCTTCAAACGTAAACACGATTGAAAGTCGATGCTAATGCAGGATGTTACTTCGATGTATTTCAATGGAACCTCAGAGTGCACAATTTGTAACAACGAACTCGTTGTGATTGCGGAGCATTCGGTCAGTTGCAAATCGTCCAATTTCGGTAGAGCATTTGCAGCCAACAATTCCATAACCAACTCATCATTAAAACAATCGCTCCCACGTACAAGCAATTTTTCCAATTTTTTACATCTTACAAACAGTTTCAACAGAAAATCTTTGGTAAAATTAACCACGTCAAACTCTAGTCGTCGAAGACTACCGAACGAAACTTTGTCTGCCAATTCCGGAGAAATTGTACAATGACTCAATTTCAAATTAATTAATTTCGAGGCATGATTTGAAATAAATCTGAAATCGGAAGAGCTGCAGTTTTTCATTGTTAAATCGGTTAAATTTCTGAAATTATAAGCATCGATTCCATCAATCCTATTATTGCGACGATTGATGATCAAATTGGTTAATTTCGGGAATACCTGAGTCGTAATTTCGATGTCTGATACGTCATCAAAGATCCATTCGGTATTTTCTAGCGCAAAAGCGCAGTGACGCGATTTAAACTCGTCTTTTATACAGGGGAATGACCAACTGGAGGACGAGTAACTGCCTGTCGGAAAGTAAATGAGTTCTTTTAAAGTTGGAATAGCTTTTAAAAGAGCTAAATACCCATTGAAGCATACGGATGTTAAATGAAGATCGAGATATTCGATTTGTATGCGACGTAAACAGAGAACACCTTCTGTGGATATGTCTTCGCAGTTCGATAAGTCGAGATATTTTAGTTTCGGGCAGTGATTCGCGATTGCCGTTAACGTTTGGCCCGTCACCCACATGTTGTCACTTAAGTTGAGCGTGTGGATGTTTGGTAAATTGATAAACAATGTGGTCAGAAATTCGATCGAGAGTCCTGGACAATTGGTTAAGTTTAGACTCGTCATGCTTTTACATTTTACAAGTTTTTTTGTGATTGTTTCAATCGGTGGAATCGAAAATGAATCTAAGGAGTACAGTTTTCTCGTGTGCTCGTTGAGAAAGACATTCGGGTTCAAATATCGCTGGCGTTTGCAGTTTTGTTCGTGAAATCTGTATAACTCGTCGATAATTGGAAGTGGGAGATAACGAAGGCGATTTCGATTTCGAGTTAAATCAAATTTGGTGGAAATTGTTTTAAAACAAAGAGTTTGTAAACTGGGAACTGGTTTTTTGGACGGCATCTTCGGTCTCAGCGCGTTGAACTACTAAATACTGAATGTCTTGTTATTATATACGATTTTGACGGAAGAAGGGGACGATGTCACGTGATATGTAAATCTTCGTCGCAATGTTGGAATTTGTGGGTAAAATATACTTTGTAAATTCCAGCTCTACAGTGGCTAGGCCAATATAATGTAAACCTTTTAAACATTGTACTTGCACAATACCAAAGCATTGAAGCTTCTATAAACCCAAACTTCCAACTTGTCTTATTACAAGTAGAAAAGTTTTCACACTTTAGATCCCAAGTTACAGCCAAAAAGACAACACCCTATTTTTATCAGTGTTTAATTTTTCATTCGAAAACTATTCATTATACAATCAAAACCAAAATATGCAGTGACATACCTATAGGGTATGGCCAGTGTGGTGCCTGCGGCCGGAGCGGTCACAGGCACCAAATTGCCCAAGGCGTTGGGTTGATTTCCTATAGAGGTGTTAACTTTTAAAAATTTGGCAAAGTGCAGAAGTCAGAAATTATAATTTTGTTACAATTATAAAATTTTATCTCAACTTATAGAGTTTAATCTTAACTTTTTATAATTTTTTCTTCTTTTACCTTTTTTCAAACTTCTCTTGAATTTTTTAAAAATATTTTGGATTTTTGCAAAATCATTTTGAATTATTTCAAAATTATCTTAAATTTTTTTGAGTTTTGGCAATATTTTCTTGAATTTTCTTAAAATTTGGCTACATTTTTGAATTTTCTTCAATTTTCTTCAATTTTGCCAAGTTGTTATGCCAAGTTAGTAACCCACCGGTAATTGCCAAATCCTTTGCGGCCGAATTACCACAATCTTATACAATGGGTGGAGGAATTTACGATCGAATTGAGCGATTAAATGAAGACAATTATATGGCGTGGCAATGTCGCGTGTCCAATATGTTGATTGGACGAGATCTGTGGAAGACAGCCATTGAAGGCACAGAACCACCACGTGGGACCTTGGGTGATCATGATTATGATAAAAAAGAATTGACTTGGGATAATTGGCGAAAGGCAAATGGCGCTGCCAACGACGCAATTATCCAAACGTTATCTTTGAGTGTCATGGGCCGATACGAAAGTGAAAAGAACGCATGTACGTTATGGAATGACCTGAAGACGGAATTCGAAGGGACGAACACACTGTGTTCGTCCCTTCGAATTCCACACTGAAGAGATGTGGCACAAGCGTTTTGCACACACCAACTTCGACACGATCCGAAAGATGCGGAATGAGGAAATGGTACGTGGATTATCCTATACGAACGAGAAGCGCGAATTGTGCGAATCTTGCGTTTGCGGCAAGATGACGAGAAAACCGCACAAACTAATTTTTTCGTTGCAATTGAATCGACCGTACGAACTGATTCATTGCGATTTGATTGGGCCAATTTCACCCGCAACTGAAGGAGGCAAAGTTTACGTTTTGATGGTTATTGACGATTGGACGAGGCGTGCTTTTTCGCGAATTCTGAAAGCAAAATCCGAGACGAAAGATGAACTGATAAGACTTGTTTTATTCATGAATAAAAGAGATAAGGGAGTTTTGAGGGTCCGTTCCGACAATGGGGGGGGGGGGGGAATTTGTTGACGGTGAATTAAAAGAGTTTTTCAGATTAAACTGTATCGTTCACGAATTCACAGTTGCGTTCAATCCGCAATCCAACGGGATTGCGGAACGGTGGAACCAGACGGTAATCGACACCGCACGAACGATTTTGTACGACGCAAAACTTCCGACGAGATTTTGGGGGGAAGCTGTGGCGTGCGCGACCCACATTCGGAACGCAACATACAAAGAAAAAATCGGGAAAACTCCACTTGAGCGTTCTACCGGAGTGAAGCCGGATGTTGCAAGTTTTAGACGATTTGGATGTTTAGTGTACGTTTACTTCGAGAAACACAAGCGCGAAAAGTTGGACCGAAAGGCCGTCAATGGAATTCTACTTGGGTACGTGCCGCACCGGAAGGGGTACCGCATGCTGATACAGAAGACCGGAAATATCGTTGAAACCAACGACGTCGTGTTTGAAGAAGAAAGGAATGGTTGGAACGCCAACGTGAGCAAACCGGAAGTCGAAGAAGGTGATTTTGTCGACATTGACTGGTCTTACGATGGACAAAAGAAAAGTGACGAGATTCAAATCCAACCTTCCGTGGAAGTTTCGAGTGCAGAAACCGAACCGGAAGTGCATAGTGACGAACCGGAAGTGCGCAGCTTTCGAACCGGAAGAAACGACGAACCGGAAGTGAGAAACGACGAACCGGAAGTGAGAAACGACGAACCGGAAGTGAGAAACGACGAACCGGAAGTGAGAAACGGCGAACCGGAAGTACGAAATAACGAGCCGGAAGTGCGAAATAACGAGATTGTTGCCAAAAACGTCACTCAAGAAGCTCAGAAACGAGGACGAAAGAAGGGACAGACTAAGGAAGCCATCGCGATCCAGAACCGATTAATTCGAGAGGAGAACGAACGCCAATTGCGTGACGCAGGAGTACGACGATCGGGACGAGGAGTCGACCCTCAAACCTACAAGAAAGCCCTGAACCTCAAAATTATGAGCAGGCAAAGAATTGCGACGAATGGAGCGAATGGGACAAAGCGATGAAGAGCAAAATAGATTCTATGGCAGATTCTTGACCATCAAGTTTGGGAATTGTGTTAGCTCCCCAAGGGCCGCAAGACGGTGAAGTCGAAATGGATCTTCAAGAAGAAGTTTAACGCGGCCGGATTGGTAGAGCGTTACAAAGCTCGCCTTGTAGCCAGAGGATTCACCCAAATCCAAGGAATCGATTATTTTGATACTTTTTCATCCGTAATTCGTAGTGAGACGTTTCGAATGCTGATCGATTTTGCCACCAAAAACAATTCACACGTGGGACAATATGACGTAATGACAGCTTTCCTGCATGGCGAACTTAACGAGGAAATCTACATGGAGCAACCCAGGGGTTTTGAGAAGGAAACGAATCTTGTGTGTAAATTAAAGAAATCCCTCTATGGTCTCAAACAAGCATCGAAATGCTGGTTTGATAAATTTTCGGATGTGTTAACGAGAAATGGATTTGAGCAATCCAAAAGTAATCCCTGTCTCTTTATTTTTCAAAAAGGAGACAAATATTGTTATTTAGGAATTTATGTGGATGACGTGATTTCGGTGAGCTCGTCCAAGAAATTTGAAAACTCCATTTTGCGGAAGATTAGTAACGAGATTGATTTAAAAGACTTGGGGGAGTTGAGATTTCTTCTTGGATTGGAGATCGAGCGAGAAAAGGATGGGATCAGCGAAATTACGTGAAAAGACTGCTCGAGAAACATGAAATGTCCGATTGTAATGGGAGAAAGACACCTCTGGACAGTAACCAGAAATTGACGGAAGACGAGAATAGCCCCGAGATCGATCCGACGCATTACCAAATGATTATTGGGCAATTAATGTATTTATCAGTAAATACACGACCAGATATTTCACACGCGCTCGGTGCACTTGCACAATTTAACAAATGTCCGAAAGTTATGCATCTGAATGCCGCCAAATGAATTTTGCAGTATTTGAAAAGAACACAGGAATTCGGATTGTATTTCAAGAAAGGACAAGAAGATTTAATTTGTTACACAGATGCAGGATGGGACCAGACAAAGGATGCAAAAGCCTTTGGTGCGTTTTTAATCTTAAATGACGGAAACATTTTAAATTGGAAGACAACAAAGCAATCGAGAGTTGCAATGTCAACGGAAGAAGCCGAACTTGACGCCTTAACGGACGGGATTCGTGAAACGACGTGGACCAACGAAATTATTTGCGAGATTTACCCAAATCGCACTGATTACCGAGGACTTCTTCGAACTGACAGCAAGAATGTCATTCAACGATTGGATGGGAGTGCCGAAAAACGGAGACGATCGAAATACGTGAACCGTAAGTTTTATTTCGCTAAAGAGGAAATTGAATTGAACAATTACTCTTTGGAACACGTGCCATCGGAGGAAATGGCTGCGGACTTTCTTACAAAGTCCCTCTCTAGTTCCAAGATGGAAGACAATCTGAAATATGTAAACTTGTGTTAATTTGTTGTGAGAATTAATTTCAAGTGAATTCATCGGGAAATTCTTTTTATTTTTGATCGAATTGTTTTTGTATGCAGAAAATTGTTTTTTATTTTTTTGCGAATTGTTGCGAACCAAAGTAAGGGGGATTTGTGACGTAAGCGCACTATATTTTGGAACGCGCCAATGATTGGATTGCGCGCACATCAAATTTCTACTAACGCCGCTGAAAGAGGCAAAGTTAAACGTAAATGGAGTTCATACAGTATCGGGACATGAGATTTATACCTAAATAGGAGTGTAGGAATATCTTTTAACACCTTTATTTTTCATA
>JAQIXT010002216.1:0-11718 GCA_034700445.1 Stenotaenia linearis | reverse complement strand
AACAACAAATAATGGATACAACTTACCCATCATCATCATCTATCTCCCAACATTGAATTAAATGGATGAAAAAAAAAACCCTTTGATACCAACTCATAAATTTTTCAACTTTTAATTTTAGTAAAAAAAAAAAAAAAAATACTTTTTAAAAACCTTTAATTCACTCCCCAATCAAATTCACTTCTCACGTTCACCGTGGAATATATAACAATTTAGAAATAAAAAAATGAAAAGAAATACGGAAAAAAGTGTAAGAAATCTCATAATCCTCTAGTGAGGCAGCAAACCATGTGTGAAAAGCCAATCAATTTCCATTGGAGGAATAAAGAAAAACAGAATTACGGTAAAAGGGGGCAAGGCACACACATACACACAAAACGAAAGAGCCAAGTAGAAAAAAACCATGATAGGGTAAGAGAAGAAAGAGAGGGTTGGTACCGAAGAAAAAAATTGCACGGCATTCATAGCACGTTTGCTGCGTGTGTAGTGAATGTGCTATTTTGATGATCATGGGCCAACTTTTATTATATACATTTTCCCACCCACACACCTTACTCTTCTATCTTTTTTTTCATTTTTCTATAATATCTACATACATAGATATATAATATAGGTCGCTCGAGTCCCGGCGTGAATGCACAAATTTCTTGATGCGACACGTGTGGGTGGATGGAAGGGTAATTCCAACTACCTCCTCATGGTCCCCCTGGTTACTTCACCTTGTGTGATGCTAAATGAAAGTCACGATTTTGTTTCGTTGGTTGTCTCCGACTTCATTCGGAGGTATTGATTTGTGTTAATGTTTGGATATTTTAATTTTGGTCATAGTAGCCGCATTTTTCCACCCACAAACTTTACTCGTCTTTTTTCATTTTTCTGTAATATCTACGTAGATATATAACATAGGTCGCTCGTATCCCGTGAATGTACAAATTTCTTGATGCGACACCGGTGCGGGTGGGTGGAAGGGTAATTCCAACTTTCTACCTCCTCGTAGTCCCCCTGATTACTTCACCTCGTGTGACGCTAAATGAAAGTCACAATTTTGTTTTCATTCGGAGGTATTGACTTGCGTTAATGTTTGGATATTTCGATTTTCATCATAGTAGCCGCTTGCGACTTAAAGCATCATCTCTCGATACGACGCTGGAAGCCATTACTTCACTTTCCATATATGGTTTAATGGCTGGATTAAATGGCCTTTAATGGCATCCAGTGCGTGTCACCGAGTCACTACTAAGTTTCGCCGCTTGTTACCAGTCTGCGCATGTTAACAAAACCAGGACTGTTTAATGTTCGAGCTGTACCATCAAGGAATCTTTTTCAGGCGGGGGACGGCAGAGATAAATGATTTAGCTGATTGCCTCGAGATGGGGTAGTCAATTTGCCACCAGTGTTTGGTAAATCGACGGTTAAATCATGGCTTCCTAGGGGTGGGTTTTGTTTTAATGGAGTTCTATGCAAATGTTGTCAATTAGTCTCTTCGGAGCATGGATTTTGCCGTTTCTTTTTATCTTTTTGATTGATAGTGTTGTTATGATTCTCATTTACTGTGTCGTGTATGGCCTCGGTAGCCGCTGGCCCACATATAACATTACCTACCCAGCCTCCAAAGTGCCATGTAAGCCAACGATAAATTGCAGCAATGCGTTGTACCGTTATTTTGAGTGGGCAGTTAAGTCGGGATCCTCAAATTTTGTGGACGTCGAACTTGGCCAAAGGGAGATAGGTCATGTACAGACCGTCCAACGACAGAACAATCTGCGAGAAAGGAATTTAACCCTTTCGTGTCAAAAATTCTTATTGTACAAGTGTTATGCACACTCGTTGAAAAAGGTTTAAAAAGCTGGAATGGAGACATTGTTTGTACCTTTAAAGCGAACTCGAAAAAGGGTTCGTAGCGGCAAAAATAGTATTCCAATGCAAAAACAAAGTAGAATTTTGGATTCTATGTGGTTTTCTGCATTGGATTGAGTGGTTTTAGGATTCTGATGGCTAAATATTTTAATATTTGAAAAAATTAGAATGTCTCAATACACGTACCTAGGTAACCTTAACAATTTATCTTTATATCCTTAATGAATAAAAGTAAAAATCAAACAAGAATTTAATTATAATGTTTATCCGTGTGTGGATTCACGGCTTTGTTTCGATGCCGAGAACTATTCGCGGCGTCGAAAATTCTGATTTATGATTTATAACTTATAAATTACATGTTAATTATAACTCCATGTTTCCCTCCACCATTCTAGCCCCAATTACAGAAATGCTGGAAATTATCAATAATGTGACAACTGACAATTATCAAATTCATTTCCACTTTCGAGCTTAAAGAGAAACAATTATTGATTCTCCATCCACCGAAAAAAATTCTTAACTAAATATTGATGTTCGGTATTACAACAACAATTACAACTAATCCAACCGACCTTAAACTTCATTAACCCCTTTGAAAATCCATCAAAACACAAACACAAACAGAAAATTTGAAAAAAATACCAAACTTGTGACTTTCAATCAAACCTCCCCACCATTTTGACTGCACAGACACCAACAACATCATCTGGGGAATGGTTGCAGGCTGCAGGTGGCGCTGCAATGGCCAAAGCAGACCCTCCTCCTTCCTCTCGGTACTTGAGATAATTGAGGAGGGCGCCATTAGCAGCACTGAATGGCAGATCATTGTATCATGGCATTGTACATTGTGCCACTGTTGTCTTGACGACCAAAAAGGTTTGTATAACAAACAGTGTGGAAATATTTTCCACTCAATTTCAACCCCCACGTCTCGAGTTTATTTTTTGAAAAAACAATTTGAAAAAAACACTAATTCATGCTGTCATAAGTGTAAAAAAATCATCAATTACTTTGTGCATGCAATAAATTTGAGTGCAGAAGAAAATATTCAAAAAATTCGCATTAATAATTTATTTTTCAACATGTCAGCCATCAACTTGCAAACAAATTAAACCTGCATATCAAACATATGTTGAATTACGCCGCAAAAATTAATCTTTCGTCTACTTTGCCCGCTCTGTATCGCAGCAGCTTTAAAAGCTGAATACAACATACTCGCATTATCCTAATACAAATATCCTATTCAAAACTTATCCTTTAGAAAACTTTTCCCACCACCGAAGAAAGAGAGAAAAAAACATTCCAATGTAAGCAGCTTCCTCGGTTGCTAGGGAACCAGAGAAACAAGAGCTAATGTGTCGTTGTGGAAGCCAAATCCTCACTCACTGCAGATTACGCATCCCCAACAAAACGACTTTGACGCTTTCCACTAAGCACTCATTTAATCCCGAGTATAAAACTCGCATTTTTCAAAAACCAAAACATACTTGATGAACTATAGTTGCCGTTAACTCGCCGCTTCCATACTCTGCAAACCGGAAACGTGGCAAAACACTTTCGATCAATCATCGATTTCCAATTGCTTCGCACCAACTTTTTAATTCGACATCCAACTCCATGTTTGCGAGACAAAGGCAACTACATCGCTGTTTATGCAGTATCGTATTGGTTTATGTAACATAACCCGACATACTTTTCGGGAATGTTGCAGATGCTTTCGCGTTGATGATGAGCGAGCGATGTTCGCGATATATTTAATTATAATTTCTGGTCCACAAATATGGGTGCGGGTTCAAATACAAGTTGACTATCTAACTTAGTTAAACACTAATCGTAGTTTATCCTGTGGTAATGTTGTAATCAACGGTTAGCGCCGAGTTAATAGAACAGGATTGTTGCATTTCCTCGTTGCACGAACTACACACTAGTTTAGAAACAAAGTAATCACTAGGCAAGTTCATAAAATCATTTAAACACGTTTAAGCCTTGTTTAAACATTTTTTACATTAGGTGCATTCAAAGTTAAAATGATTATTTTGATTTTTCTGATTATTAAGAAAATCTGATTATGTATTTCAGTGTAATTTAAGGGGGAAAAATGTTTAATTTAATATCTCTGATTTAATATCTTTAACAATGTTTAATATCTCTGATTAAACCATAAAACAACCTCAACTATGGCAACGCTTATTTCCTAGCAATTCTATTATGTTATTACAATTTTGTTCCAATTCCAGTTTCAAATATTTAACAATCCTAATACAATAATAAATAAAAATTTAAAATGGTGCAAAACACAGCACTTTTTAGTTATTTGGATCATTTGTAACATTTAATAACAAATTAACTTAATTTTAAGCGCTCGAAGAATAAAATCTTTATTCTATTTAAGTCTGATTGCTCACTTTTGCCTGGACATAATCAATGTTTCCATCATGTACACTAAAAACTTTATTAAATTCTTCTATCCTGAACCACACATCCTTTATTCACACTAAAAAATCACACTTCACTCTTAACAAACCCATTACTGCTGGCAGCCATCTTGAAATCACCAAACTAATCACCAGAGTGCACTGTCCATCAAATTATTTATCATTCCACTCAATTTTTCTCTTTTCCATTGAAATAATAAAATAAAAATATAAAAATCTCCATAGAATCTCCAGAAAACAATGTACCATCCATATTTACACATAAATTATTCACCGACCGACAAATTTTTTTCGCCCACAAAACTCCCTATCATTTTCTCTTTCACTGCCACCATGCACGAAAAGCCTGTTTTCCTAATTGTGTTGCTAAGTATCTTTTCAACTCAATAATTTCCCCACATTTTCCAAAAAAAATTAGAAAAAAAAAATTTCAATTTTTTTTCAATTTTTTTAAATTTAAGATGATAAATTGATAAAAGCAAATTTTCATTTTTCTCAAAGACCACTGCAAGAACCTTATCAGCACCTTGCACATTTCCAGCGGTGTTATTCGATCAAGGCAAATTATTGAACCCGAATTTCTTTACCAAAGTGCACTTAAAAGCGGCTCATTTACCCTTCGCTCACTAAATCTGTTGCCAAATTAGTAAAATTAACTTTCAAACACGTCTTAACTCTACTTATGTAAGCTTAAATTCAATTTTCCAATCAATTCATTCCTCTGATTTATTCCACTGTTTCACAATTCCATTTTTCTCTTACAAAGTTTAGGAATTTCTCATTTTTTTAAAATTTAACCACTTTTTCCTATGAAAATATTATTATTTAATGATTACAAAAACTCATTTCTACAGTTATATTTCCACTCGAACGATGGCATACAAAATATTCATTGTTTTCGACAAAATTGCAAAATTTCTAACTATGAAATAATCCAATCTAGCTGTACTAAAATACAAACAAGATTGTTATCTGCCATTCAATCAATAAGTGCATTTATTTATAATTTTTTGTGTACACGAGACCATCTCCTACCTGCAAAATTGTAAATAATGCATCGATTAAATGGACCACTCACATTCTATTTATAATTTAATGAAATAATAAAAAATAAGAAATTATTATTTCCCACATTCCATTTTAATCTTTCCTATTGCCTAAGATGGACGGAGGGATCAATATGGCTGCTAGCCAAAGTGTTTTATAAGACTTGAAATTCCAGAACAAGAGTGCAAAATTTCATTTCTTGCATTGGGGTCTGGGTAATTAGGTATTCAAAGGGTTTTTAAAAGATTTCTTATTTCAGTTTAATATTTAAAAATGCTTCTTATTATTCAAATGATATTTAAAAGTGTGTGGTTTAATGATTTCACTTATTAGCAATTTTTATTCCTTTCTGCGTTACTAGGAAATACACGCCGGTGTTTTTCTCTTGTGTCTAATTCTGGGTTTTTGTTTCATTGGATTATCCACGAATCCCTTGTTCTGTCAGATGCTTTCCTGATTTTTTTTAGCGTGAATAAATCAACTGTGCGTGCACATTAATTTCGCTCAGAGCAATCACAATCAAAATTACATGAAGACACAGCGCGTTTACCAATTCCAGTTCACTTGTGTGAGAACAATATTATGTTATAAGAATTTGTGCTTTGCTTCAAGAAGTATTTAATACTGAACAACAAATACATTTTCAAGTCATTAAAATAACTTTATAGGGATAATCCATTTTCATATAATCTTTAATCCACGTTACATACTGACACATTTTCTAATTCCAGTTCAGTTGTGAGTGCACGACTGTGCATCACCGCATTACAATATTATTTATCAACATGAACCGCTCTTGTAACTGCACACGTAAAAAGCAAGAAATAAGCCTTAAATTAATATAGAACATAAAAAAGGCCCAGAACACCAGTCCTAAACGAACAATTGTTTCAAAAGTCATAATCGCTCGTAATTCGTCCCATAACAGCATTTTCAATCCACAATTTATAGACATTTACGCCCACGGACCTCGCATTTAACTTACAACACATAACTTGCGGGTCTTCGCAGTAATAATAATAATATCTCCGCACATTATTACTCTCCACCCCTCACTCATAAAAAACCTGTAGGAACCTATCAAGGTTTGATCTAACAAGCCCGATATGAAAATGACCTTCGCCAACCATTAATTCAAATTTCCCCTCCACTGACTCTTTAAAGCCTCAACTTTTCTTCTTTCTTCTCCGGCATTCGTCCCAGAAAACTTTTTCCCAACTCGTGCCAACTAGATAACATAATCTACAACCTCTGTTCAAGTTCGTTTGCTTCTCGTTTCTCGTCCACTGATTCCTCGACTCGCCAAAGCGCGTCGCTTTTTTCTGCCAGTTGCAACACTACCACGTTCCCCCTTTCGCTTGAATTTCCTGTTGAACCAAGGAGAAAGAGGCAGCTGTACAACTCAGGGCTCAAGCCACCTGCCATATGAACTCTCTCGCCTCAATACCACCAGATGGCGGCCTTCGTCTTTCTCTACACAATTCCCTAAGCCTTCATGTTGTTTTTCCCCCTCTCTTTAACTGTTCCTTTTTCTTCTCTCTTTTTCTCTTTGTTCCGCTATTTTTTTCTTCTTCTTCACAATCCTTCAGTCTCTTTCTTTCGCTTTTTTCTTCGCTATTGGCAAATTTTCTAAAACTCGATGGCAAACAACACGGTCAGAGTGCTGGACTTCCTCTAGAGTGGCGACAACACTTTTTTCTCGTTATTTAATTTCGAGTTACAAACTTCTTTCTCTTCGATCCGGGCGTCGATGTAAAGATACGACGCACTGTAGCTCCATCTTCGTACGTATCAAATAATTATATACTTTTCAACTCGGGTGTCAGCGTATCGACTTTTCTCGTGCTGCGCATTCAATTCTTATTGCGACTTTGATCGTGCCATTTCTAAACATCGCATTTACAATTTACAACAATTTATTGAAATGTGAATATCAAGCGTTTAAAAGTATGAAAGTTTCAGCAGTCATAGAAGTTAAATCAACATGAATAGCTCTTGTAACTGCACACGTAAAAAGCAAGAAATAAGCCTTAAATTAATCCTTCTTGGCAAAATCATACATACATTATGCGAGATTATTTTACACTTAGAAATTCGCCGCTCAAATTATAATGATAAATCAGTTACAATAACTTTTAAAAATGCACTAAAACTTACATAGATCATCTTAAGCCCAAAGTCACACAGTTAATTACTTCGCTCTCGCTAACAAACCCTTCGTCTTGAAGCACGAACCAGAAAACACATCGATAACTCGTTCAAACTCCAAACCCTTCGCTTTAATGGAACCTGAGTACAAAACTTCCAATTCCCATTTCAACAAATAAAGTTCCAGACAAAAGCCCCGAAAAGAGGAAAAAAAATTTCCACAATGAACTTTTATATTTAACCTCCTCCCATAATTCCTGACATTCTCCAATTTCCAAGAAAGAGGATATGTCCATCCATATCCATGAATCCTCCCTCTCTTCATACGCCATACTTCCCTATAATGTAGAGCAAAGCAGCAGCGAGTTCCCAACCAGCAGCAGCTGCAATTCACCCAACTTCCCTTCTCCAATCCACACGTGTCCTTGTCCGAAGAGGGAAAAAAACGTCGAAAAATCCAGGATGTTCCTATTTGGCATTGGTCAATTGATAAAATGAGCTCCCATCATCCCCAGTGTCAGCCTCTTTATAACAAACCGCTACGCCCTTCCTTTGAAAAACCCTTTTCGCCCTTCGGTTTTTTATCACTGGACCGGAAACGGAACCGGTCCAATAAAACCAAGGTACTAGAGACGCGTTGGTGGGTCCATACGCATCAGCGTGATGCTTCACTCATCTCCGTTCTTAATTGCCAATTGCATCACTTTTGAAAAGACCTTTTCAGCACCACTTCCTGGTTCGCTCACACTACACACTCTTAAAGTTCCAACTTAAAGCCGATCCCTCGTCTCGATTTCAGTTAACGGATCGAAACTCTCGCCTCTTTCGCGTTAATTTTAGACGTCGAGAGAACGGCATCTACGTCCTCGTGTTTCCTCTGGTCGTTTCACCTCGCGCGATGCTAAACGAGAGCTCGACACCACCGACATTGTGAAAATATTTTGATTTGTGTAAATATTTTGAATTGTGTAAAGTTTTTTGTCTTGTGACAGGTTGCGTCCGGCTTTGTTTCGCGTTCAATCCGATTCCAACTGCTTTAAATTTACAACTCATAACACAGGTGCTGCAAACTACATAACCTTATAACTAACCCACTCGTAAGCTAACCTTATTATAATATAACAACATCTAACTTTTTCCCCATATTTACTCTAAATTGGATTTCATTAACGCTCACAACCACAAGCCAAGAGAGCAAAGAGTTGAGCAAATCCAATTGAACGATAATTCACCACTTACTATGATAATCACTGGGCACCAGCGTCTATAATTACCACTACCCATTAACGACTGCCGCTTCTGACGTCATTTGTGGTCACACCGAACCGGGCACTCGATTAAAGCCATCGAATCCGATCCGTCGATAAACTGACCAAAATCGAACCCCGTCCCAGAGCTGCAAATCGCAAACTTTGACGTGGTGTCAATGACGCTTCGGATACCCGGAGGACGATTGAGACGTTGATTCAATTGAGCACACCCACTTCCATCCCACACCGTGGCCGACCCCGGGGGAACCAACTCGTCTCCCTTCATCCTCTCGTCGATTTCGAATTCCAGACGCATCCGACGAGTGGAAAATAAAAACAAAAACTCCTTTTGCCCATTCCACTTATTTTGTCATACATGACATCATCTAAAAGATTTAAGTGCCATAAAATTTGCACAATCTCACTCTTAATGAGTGCTCGTGTCAACATTGCCCCCTTATCAACCTTCAATCTCGGGATACATCAAAACAAGTTTCTATGGAAACTTGAAAACTAGGATAAAACTCGTTCGCCGGTGTTTTACCGGAATCATAAAATTATTGCAATAAAAATTGTTTTTTTCTCATAATTTTTACACAACTTGATATATTCGTCCATCCAGTCGAAAAAGAAACTTCAGTAACACCACGTTTCCTTCTAACGCTAGAATTTTCCTTTTCACTCGCAGTTACGGATAGAATCCTCGTTATTTGAATCTTTTTTTACTTTAATACTCAAATCTAATAAATTTCCAAACCTCACATTTAAGTCTCTTTTCCATTTATTTATTTTCTTCTTAAAATTAAATTTCAACCCTTTAATTACCATTTAGTCATTCCACCCTTACTTTCGCTTCGTTATACTGAGGTGGCCATCAATCTCGACATTTTATTACCCTAAAAAGCCCCATGACGTCATTCACCCACATTAATAAGGTCACCAAGGGATTTACTTGTATCAACTCTGCGTAATTATTTTTTCAAAAAAATTAAAATATATATTTTATTTTTATTTATTCGTTACAGTGAAGCGTGTTGTTAGGGGCAGCTGGTGCCAGGGAGGCGGCACAGGTGTGATGGATGGAGAACGGCGAGGGTGTGAAAACAGCGAAGAGAAGAGGAACCCGTTGCCAGATTGAGGCCAAATAGCCTCGTCTGCCGGGGTCCCCTCAAAGTATTGGCGTAAAGGGAGAAAGGCACTTGGATTTACAAGGAAACCCATCACTACACAATAATTGAACAAGGAAAACCATCTTCCGCACAACGCACTTTCAAAGGAAGTGAACGTCGCTTTGAATTTAAAAAAATAAATCAAAAATAAAAATCGATTAAAAGTGATTTTAAATAACGCGACATTCATCGATTCTTTGATAGTGCGTAGTACGTTCGACGGTTTTGTGAAAATATTTAGATTTGTGTAAATATTTTGAATTGTGTAAAGTTTATCTTGTTACAGGTCGTAAATCCACTTCTGAGTTTCTAAAACTGGGCTTTGTAAAGAATATATATATCTTTAAACAACATTATTTGAAAATCCAACATGGCCGACCCGTAAATCCCAACCTTGTCACCTGATACAAAACCTTGTTAATTGAATTTTTTTCTTCGCCGAACAACTTCCTTGTGCAAATCATTTATTATATGCTAAACATTTCGATTGTAAACCGAAGTGACATTAAAAACGAACAAAAGAAGAGCAGAAGAATAGAAAGAGGAAGTGAAATGTTGACATCCCCCCTGGAAATAGGTTCGTGCCAAGACAATCGGCGCCACCTCCGACGAATAACAGAATGTCATTCAACGCAAGAAAACATCATTAAAGTCAGAGATACATCACCGGGACATCAACAACGCACAGGATCCTGCCAACTTTCTTAATTCTTCATCCAACCAAAGAAACCAAACTGCATCTCTGTTTTATTCTTCTCGCGTCGCACTTATACTTTATTTGCTATTCTTCTAATAGACATAACTTTAGTCCAATTATGGCTAATTCGCAGCTAAATTCTGCGAAATTCAGCAACAAATCCACATGTACCAAGTGTAGAAATGAAGTTTATTAAATTAAAGTGCGAACCAACTTGCAAATGAGCTTACAAAACTGTTTGCTTTATCCTATTACTCAGTCGACAAAAGGCCACCTCGAGTCCAGTCCAATTTGTGGACGGCCAAAAGGCAGCGCATCTCTTTGTTATAACAAAGAAGCAAAATGCCAATTTGGTTCTGGCATTGGAAAAGGGATAAATAAACACCAATTGCAACAAATCCCACTACAACTTTGTTGCAAACAATTTCCCATTTAGAAATCTTAGCAATTCCAAAACCTCACAAAGCAATTTTGCACACAAAAGAAGAGAAATGTCCATTTCCAAGAGCTCAGAAGCCACTAGTTTTAACAAATGGGCATAAATGCCAGAGAATTGTGGGATTAAAGGCCATCACAGTGCAAGTTTTCTGCCAGATCGAAACCATCTCGACGAACAATGCCGTCCCACCAATTGGAGTTGTGAATAACCAACCTTGCAGTAATGGTATTTCCTCTTTTGTGGAATTTGCATCAAGAGATAAAAGAGGCAACATCAAAAGCCTTCTAGCTCAATTACCATTTGCCATAAATTTCTCATAATTCCATTACAATATTGCACTCAAAGCTTTGTCCCACAACTAGACTTGCTTTATACCGACCTTCAACTCGATACAACGAATACTGATTACTTTAACTAAACTCAACTGCTCCTACTGCCAAAAATAAATTACCACATTTCATCGATTCTAAGACACCATCGATTTTAAGACCCTGATTTTCCGTTCTATTACCCTTCGATTCTAAGACGCAATCCCAATTTGGAAGTCAAAATGTCAAAAATTCAGTAATTTCTATCAATCCAAACTCTGATGTCACAACTACTGAAATACAGGTCGAACCTCGTTATTACGAACTCGCTTATTGCGAATTCCTCGTTTTAACGAATTTTTTAAAAA
>JAQIXT010002215.1:0-11721 GCA_034700445.1 Stenotaenia linearis | reverse complement strand
TTTCTTCTACTGAACAAGATAGTATAATTTCAACAACATCGTACTTGTATAATTCTGACCATAACTTTGGAACTGCAACCACCAGTTGCTTCTAGTAAGTATCCAGAAAGCTAGATGGCGCTCGGGTGGCACACAATACCAGAAGATACTATCTACTGCCACCTGACGTCATCCGCTCGTAGGCGTGTGCAGATAGAAAGCCTAGTATCCGCACTCGGAGATTTGAAGCTAGGGGAGGGCGATAAAGTGTTCGGCGGCAGAGAAACTCCTGATGCGGCCGAGATGGAAGCACCACGGCCCGGTATTATCCTGGGTCGAAAAAGCCCCGTTCCCGTGCTCACTTTGGAGTTGGAGGACGACGATGAGTTTTACGAGTTGGGCATTCCCTATCGTTCGAGACCGAGATCTCGGTCAGCGTGTCCGAAGATAGTGAGAAATGTCAGTGAGGATGTGGTGCTCGAAGATGAGGTATGGCGTATATTGGTTTTGTTTTTTGGGGGGGGTTGTTTTGGGGGGTTTTGGAATTTATTTGGAGTTTTGGGTTTGATTGAATTTTTGGATGGGGATGAGAGGATTTAAGGGAAATTTAATTTAAGTTTAAAGAATGATGTTTTAGTTGGATTTTGAGGGGTTTATGAGAGTTTGGTGGGATTTCAAGAGATTTTTTTAAAGGATTTTAAAGGAAATTCAGTTAAAAGTCCCAGAAATACAGAACTTTTGGTTTAAGATGATTTTAGTGGGGATTTTAAGGAATATTTGAAGGAAAATGTAATTTATTTTTAAATTTTACAAATTTAGTTAAATGTTACATTAATATTCAGTTAAAACTAAAAAAAATCACAGCTATTTTAGTATGAATTGATTTTAAGTGTAAATATTAAAGAAATTAAAAGAAATATTCAAGTACTGAAAAAAATTTAAAACATTGATTCAGAACCAGGATTTTAGTAGAAATTTCATGAAATTCAAAGAAAAATTGATCTTTAATCTGATTTTAAAGATTTCAAAAAAATTAAAAAATGTCATTCAAATCAGAATTTTAAAAGTTATAAAATTCAATCAAATTAAGCCACAAATTTCATTAAATCAACATCCAAAACCCACAACTTCCTTCAACCACCCCCAAACCCCCTCCACACCCCACAATTAATTTTTAATCCCCCAATCCAATCCAATTCCAAAAAACACAAGAAACTCCACTTTTTCATTAAATCCATTAACTTCATTAACTCCAATCCAAACTAACAAAAAACACAAAAACTCTGAATCCACAAAGAAATCCTTTCAACCCCATCACTCAAGACCACAAAACAACCCATTAATTACCCCAGAACTTGTTTATTCTCTAAACAACTACAAAATTCATTGCACCACCTGCAAAAACCATAAAACTCCTAATTATTTTCTCTTAAAACCAAAACTTGAGCCCATAAAAGAAGAATAAAGTCATAATTGGATACAAACATAAGAAAACAGAATTTCTTGTTAAGAGCTAAAATGGCCTCCATTCAATCAATTTTTTGCTTCTCAGACAAAGAAAACATCTTATGAGATAAAAATATAACTGAGTTTTGAAGGGAATTTGATGTGGGGGGTATTGGAGAGGGGGATGAATTTTTTATGTTTTTTCTGTTGGGTTTGGTGTTTTTTTTTGTTTTTGTTGGAGATGTTGTTGAGTGGATTCAGTTTTCAATTATTTTGTGGGAAAAGTGGGTTTTGTTACTTGTTTATTGGGAATTTGGATTTGGAGTTTGGTTACATGAAGTTATGATGGGAGTGGGAGTGAATGGAAAGTTTGGAAATTGAATTTTGGTCAAAAGTTGGGATTTAAGTGAAGTTTTTAGTCTTAAAGTTGAATTTTTTGTTTAAAAATTGATTTTTTGGTCTTGCATTAATAATTTTTTTCTAAAAACTTAAATGAAATCATTATTAATAAACTAAACATTCACAAATTACATTTCCTGCCTATACAAAACAATTGACTCACATCCCAGAGCTACTTCTAAATAATTAACTTGTTGCATAATTAATTCTCAGAAAACCATTCCCAGCATTTCCCTTGATAACAAAAAAAATCATCTTTCCAGAAGAAACTCAAGAAACAAAACAAACTTTTACCTCCATTTTCAAACACTTTAAAACCAATTTCATACAAAACTCAATTCAGTTTCTAACAAACTAAAACCACAAACCGCAAACCACTAAACAAACAGACCAAAACCTCCAGGAATTACAGACAACCGAAGAAACAAAAACCGAGTTACGAGACGAA
Organism: Stenotaenia linearis; assembly: GCA_034700445.1. Taxonomy (NCBI): domain Eukaryota; kingdom Metazoa; phylum Arthropoda; class Chilopoda; order Geophilomorpha; family Geophilidae; genus Stenotaenia; species Stenotaenia linearis. The sequence goes on along the minus strand of JAQIXT010002215.1, from coordinate 9,449 downwards.
GAAAGCCATGGCTAAAACAATCAGAGAAAAAGAAAAACTTAAGAAACCATCGTCCAAGACACGAAATCGTCATTACGCGTAACTCAGGCTTCACCTGTAGCTATCGCGCACTGTGAAGTACCCAGGGGGAACCATGAGGTGGTAAAGAGTCGGATTTATTCCTTCTGAAACGTGCAGAATTTAGTAATCAATTGGAGATAACGAAAAACGGAAGTCATTAGGGTTGGTTCAGGATATAGCACAGCATAGTGAAGGAACCACGGGGAACCACGAGGAGGTAAAGAGTTTGGTTTGCTTCGCCACACAAACCCGTTGAGGATTTAATAATTTCGAAGAACGGTAAGCTGCAATAAAAGCGACGAGAAAAGCCGATAAAACCATCGCCGCCATTGTGCCATAGCTATTATGCATAGTGAAGGAACCAGAAGAAACCATGAGGTTTTAGAGTTTTATTTGCATCTTATTTCACCTTTCCCATCACCCATAACCCAAGAAGAGAAAATGGACGACTAAGATCCAATGCCGGTTTGTGATTCAGGATTTAGTCATAAGTCTGTGATTCTTTAGAATCGTCCGGTTTTTGAGTACCTGCCACTAAATAATGAAGTTTTCAGAGCATAGAGAACTGAAGAAAAGAAGGGGTTAGATCATAGAGGGGTCATAATTTTGCTCTCGATTGTACACTTCTTGGCGATTATCATGTGACTGCATAATGAAGAAAGAAATTGGATTTGCATCCCCTGAACTCTTCAAGAGTAGAATTGCTAAACCAACCAGAGAAAAGAAAAACCAAGATCAAAAGACATTGAACGCCTTCAACATCACCTGCACGCTTCAGAATGCCATAACTACCTCGCTTAGCGAGAGAAGGAACGAGGAAAAACCACTAAGATAAATTTGGATTCGCCCACCAAAAAAACTCTTCAAGAATGTGACAATTGATAAAACAAACAAGAAAAAAGAAAACTGAAACATCAAAACCTCATTTGGCAAGACCAGCACCACTCAGAATGTCATAACTATCAGGGAGAAGCCAAAGACATCGATCTCCCCAATCCTCCAAGAATGTATTAATTACCAAATCTAACAAGAGAAAAGAAAACCGAGAATCCAAAGACTTAGCTAACACATGTGAAGTAACCAGGGGAACCACGAGGAGGTAGAGAGTTGGAATTTTTCCCCCTCCCCAAACCCCCACTCGCAGTTTCGCCCCCCAAAAATGGTAAGCCGCAATAAGATTGATGAGAAAAGCCGATAAAACCATCGCCGCCATTACAAATCTGTAATTATTTCACCCATAACCGTCAACGCCGTTGTTGAACCAATTTTAAACGGCAACGTTAGCAAATTGAAATTTACATACAACACGTGCAGAATAGTGTAGCAATAATTTCAAGTTAGTCGTTTTAAAGTTGTGGGTTAAGTGGATTCAGGATGGTTTATGGGTGAAGTATTGCACGCTGAAATTTGTTTTACTAATGAGGTTTGAGTGAGAGATGGAGTTTGTAATGAATGTCTTGTCATATTAATATTGACTCGGTTTCGTTGGATGCCGGTGGAAGTGAATGTTATTCTTGTGATATTGATTTCTTATGGACCATTTCAAGTTGTGTATTCATCTTGTGTTGATTGAATTAGCAGTAAATTCTGCAAGAATGGCAGTAATGTTGGGTCAATATTAGTGGTGTTTTAACATGGATCAATGTTGGATCAATAGTAATTGTAATGATATTTTAGTCTGTGTAAGGAATTTGAATTTAATGTTTTAGGTGAAATATAGATTAAATTAATGTTGTATTTTGGTTGGAATGTTAAAATAATGTTGTATTTTGGTTGTAAAGTTGAATTAATGTTGAATTATAACAAAAATTTAACATAAATTCAATATTACAATTAAAATTCAATATTAAATCAACATAAATTCAACATTTTTGCTAAAATTCAATACTAATTCAACATTAAATCAACATTTTAACTAAAATTCAACATAAAATCAACATCTCAACTAAAACTCAGCACAAATTCAACATTAATCTCTACCTTACAACCATAACTCAACATAAATCTAACATGACAGCCAACCTCCAACCCAACTTCACAACCTTTAACCTCCTGATTCCACTTTTTCAAACTATAAAAATAATAAAAATAAAACACAAGCAACAAGCTCACCCAAGCACAAACCACTCCATAAAACCTGCAATTTCCTACTACACTTCTTCACCAGCTGTCAACATCTTCAACAACGAACACTCGACTAAATCTTCAAAAACAAAATTCACAAAAACTCAGACAAAACATGTTGTTTATTTAAAAAAGCATCACGAATAAAAGACGACAAACGTACGGAGATCTGTCGAAGTTTCGGAAGTTAAAATAGTTTTGCGCGTCTTTAACGCGGCGGGAACTCGTAATCAGGTTGGTGTTAACGTTCTCAACAAATTGGGCGAATAAACTGTGTGTCGAGGGTTTCTATGGGTTTTATGGGTCTTTCATGTTTTTGGGAGAACTAGAGGGAGATATTGAGGAACCGCAACTGTTTTCGCTTTAGTTTTATGGGTTTGTGTTGTGAGGTGCGCTGAGTGGTAGATGGTAGTGGAAATGTGGATTTTTTTTAAAGGAGATTTTGGTATGAGAGGTTTGTTTTGAATTATTTTATCTTAAAAGAGTTTTGATGATTTTTATTGGGTTTTGTAAAGTGGTTTTGAATTGGAAATAACTGCTTTTACTGAGTGGTTGCATTTTTCATTGTTTTTTGGAAGGTTGGTTGGTCTGTAGGTAGTTTTTAAGGGTTAAAGTTATAATCCTCAATTATAACATAAATTTAACTTAAATTTAACATTACATCAATGTTAATTTAATGTTATTTTAACATTATAACCTAATTTCAATATAATTTCAACATTATTTTCATGTTATATTGAAATAGTATTGGAATAACACTGAATTTAAGTTTAAATAACATTCTTTCATTATTTCTCCATTATTTCAACACAACAATAAATCAATTTCAACAAAATCTTTCATTCTTATCTCTAAAAAGCAACTACAAAACACCACTGAATTAATCAAACAAAATGGGCGTGCCGGCAACTAAGTTCACTAAAAAAAAAAACTTAAAAATCAAAACTTTCTTTACGGTAAACAACATCTCACATTCAACTTACAATTATACACAAAATAGAATAATTTATTGAAAAAAACATTGAAATGACATTGAAAAAGCACAAAAACATTGAGATAACATTAAAATAACAACAAAAAAATACAAAAACATTGAAATAACGTTGAAATAAATATAAAAACATTAAAATAACGTTGAAATAACATTAAAAAAATATAAAAACATTGAAATAACTATTAAAAAACAACTAAAACATAAAAACAACGTTAAAACAACGTGAAAAATACATCAACATTGACTTTAAACGTCTTTTACAATCGGTTTTTCTTAAAACTCGTTACAATAACGTACATAACGTGCAAGCATACGTTAGTATAGAGAATCAGGCAAGTTGCCCATTTCCATTCATCAGAAGAAGAAAAGCGAAATGTGTCTTCTCGGCAATACTCTCCTCCCTCCCGCGTCTTGTGAGGCCATCCCGGCCGGCAAACTTATCGATTTTGCGGGCTCGGTGCGATGCGCGAGCGAAGCGAATTTATTCGGCCTACACGCACCCGTATGTCTCGGTCTTGATCTCGGCACGTTTCGCACATACTCGACAAAGTTGGCGCATTAATCCACCAAGGATGTTGACCACAGGCCAGTGTGGACATTGAAACGTGTGATTAGGCGAGAAAACATGAAGGAATTTTTTTTTGTTGTTGTAAGGGGGGACCAAGGGAGTTTTTTTTTGGGTGATGATTGTAAGGGGGGACCAAGGGAAATTTTTTCTTTTTTGTGTGATGGTTGTAAGGGGGGACCAAGGGAGATTTTTTTTTGGTGAGGGTTGTCAAATCTAAACTGTCATTATTTTAACAATATACCAAAATAAAATTCACAGCGACGCTGCCCCTTGAATTTCTATAGAGAAATCACAAGGTTGGCTTCACTGCGCTTCGAAAAACTCATTTTTTTGGCGATTTTGTTGCATTTTTGTTGATTCTTTCGTTCCTTTGATTGTTTTGTTGTTTATACAATGTGAATACTCCTTACAACTATACACAGAACAAATCCCGGTGGCTTTATTTACAATTTCTTCGAATTCCAAAATTAAACAATTTTTCATGTTTGCTAGGGGGGCCCATTGGGAGATTTTATTTGGCAATGATTATAAGGGGGGACCAAGGGAAAATTTATTTGGCTTTGGTTATAAGGGGGGACCAAGGGAGATTTTGTTTGGATTTCAATTACGAACTTTAACAAACAAACAAGTGCCTTACACACAAAAACAGACTTTAGGTCAAAAAGTGAATTGTCAAAGGGCTTAAAGGGTGACAAAAATAGTGTTGACTCGCTCGTTTACAAATGCGACTCGAATCGATTTTTCTAATTCTTCGCTTTCAGAGAACTTGAATTACAATAGGATTTGGCAAAAGCTTTCTATTTTCTCTTCTATTGATAAAAGTGGCTTCCTTGCACCAAACCAACCGATCCTATTGATCGCTAAAACCAAATCTCTCGCGAGACACTCTCCAAGCATCGACTTACTCATTTCACATTAAAACATCATTCGCTGCCCCTTGGATTTCTATGGAGAATCGCGAGGTGGGCTTCGCTGTAAATAGAAAAAAATGTGTTTTTGCTCGATTTTCTTCTTTTTTTTATCGGGTTGATTGTTTTGGAGTTTGTAGAGTGTTAGAGGTGGGTGGGGATGGATATAGAACGAATCCCTAGGTGGTTTGTTGTATTGGGTTTTGAAGATGGAAGGGGGAACCAAGGGAGAATTTTGTTTGTAAGGTTATAAGGGGGGACCAAGGGGATTTTGTTGTGGTGATGTTGTAAGGGGGGACCATTGGTGATTTTGGTTGGAGATGGGGTAGGAATGTGATGTTGTTGTATGGGTTTTCCGATGATGGTGGATGGCGATGATTGTGAATGAGAAGTTATTGGAAAATGATTATGTATGAAGGAAGAGGGTGGATGGGAGTTTAATGGTGGGGTGGATGTTGACGAAGTGGATTTTTGATGTCTGAATTTGCTTTTTTGACTTTATAAATTGGTTGAAAGTTTTTAATTTGTTAAAATTGAATTTTGAATTTTGTTAGATTTTAATTGCATTTTTTTTTTTAATGGAGTCTTCAATATTCTTTGAAATTTATTTAAATTTTTAAAATCAAAAAAAAAAATTGTAAATCATAAGGGGGGACCATTGGAGACTTTTATTGGATTTTGGTTGTAAGGGGGGACCATTGGGAAGAATTGTTGGATAATAATTGTGAGGGGGGACCATTCTAACACCATTCTTGACCACTTTGACCCTTCACCAAACACCCCCACATCCAATCCACCCACAACACCTCAAATCCACTTCCAAACTTAAACAACAACAAACTTCAACAGATTCAACGTCATCAACCAAAATGACGTGAGACGTCACATTTCCCAACTCCCCTTCAAGACTCTTTACGAGAACTTCCAAATTGTTGTTATAGCAGTGGCTTTTACAGATAAAGATGGCGGTAACCGAGGAAACATCGAAACTAAAAGCAAGATTGATTGCATTTGTTTTCGTTTCTAATGAGGTTTAATTGCACGTTCTTTTCGCCGGTCAATTCAGCCGAGCTGGGATTATGCTGGTCACAAACGTTTTCAATTACCGGCACCGGCATGGGTTACAGGATTAATTAACTGGAACTTGGTACATGTGTGTGGAGAATGAATAACACTGATTGTGGTTTCCAGTTTTATTTTGGGAGGTTTGGGTTGGTCAGAAGTAGACTGGAGAGTGAGGAAATGGGATTTTCCTGTCTTCCAGTTCAGTTGTGAATGGATAATCTTGATAATTTGAAGTGAAATATGAAAAAGTATTGGTTTATCACTTTCCAGTGCAGTTGTGAATTGGTAAATGATGTCTACAAATAAAATAAAAGGTGAAAAGCAATTTCTAGTTCACTTTTGAATTGATAATTTCAATAATTCAACCACAAACCATTATCTTGGTCAATTTACAAGTATACTGGAACATGAAATACCACTTTAAACACATTCTCCCTTTATTTTAACCTAAAAATAACAAACTTTCTTCTTTCCAGGACCACAATGCAGCTGTTTTCGGAAGACTATCGTCCTTCGACGACGATGAGCTGAGAGACAGGGAAGACGACACGCAGCAAGAATGTCCTTCAGCAGCAGCGCTTAGCGCTCGTAGACGAGCTCTTGTGCCTCCAAAAGTAAGTTAAGCGTCAATAAAAAACAAAATCCAGAAAAAGCACTTAAAACAAAGTTTAATTACGAAAACAAAAGTGCAAGTAATGCAATTATGAATGGAGCGCCGAGCGAAAAATGAAATTACGCGAGAAACTTCGCCGCTAGACACAAAACATTGTTTTAACGAGTGGAATAATTTTTAGATACAATAAGGGGTTTCATTTTTGGCCGATTTTTGGATTATTTGATTCTGTGATTCTATAAAATCATCTGGTACGGGGACGCTATCGCCATTTTTTTTTACGTTTCGTTAAAATTGGAAACTTAAAAGTCGAGAAATCGAAAGTCTCTCATCTCTTAATCTTTTAGAGTTTTTCGGTTGATTAAAACTGGTGATGTCACAGTTTTCCATGGAGGTTTTATCGATTTTCGACCAGGTGTTGGGAATTGATTTGATCGAAGAGATGGATCGGGAGGCGTGTTTGGAGGGGGGGGGAGGGGATCGGGATTGGTTGGGTGTGGAGTTTGGGAGTTGGCCTGTGGGTTCTGGGAGTTTTGGGGATTTGGGCGAACCGGAAGTGGGGGTTTTGGGGGGGAGAAGTTGGGTGGGTGCGGCACTAGGAAATCGATTTGTGCGATGGAGACGCGTGTTTGAGTGTGGTTAGACTTCCGGTTAGGTGATGGGTGTGGGGTTTTGTGAACTCGTAGTTAGTGACTTTGTCTCCGAGTTCTGGGAGTTGTGAGGCTTTGAGTGAACCGGAAGTGGTGGTTTTGGGCGCTCGAAATTGGATGATTTGATCCAATTTTGACGCTTAGATGCAATTTGGAGCGCGATAATAGATGACATCCGGTTGAGTTGAAAGCCTAGACGATTAGGGAACGGAAGTGGTATGTAGAAATGATTTTAAGGAAATTTTGTGGTTATTACCAAACCGGAAGTAGCGTGTTAATTCGTTTTAAATCGCAAATGGATGCAGTTTTGAATTTGTATTAATTTGGAGCGGTTTAAAGTAACACTTCCGGTTGGGTTGGTAGTTTGGAATTTCTAATTAAATCGAAGGAACACTCCTTTAGTCCTTAAAGTATGAGGCTTTTAATGAAAACTGTAAGTATCACTTCAAATTCCTCCAAATTGAATCTCCTTTCAATCCATTCCTCCAATTTGGAGCGGCTGTAAACATCACTTCCGGTTTGACCACGACTTCATGGCTTTAGGATCTCAAACTACGAGTCGAAAACTTGGTGCCCCTACAATTCCAACCCCTTCATTAAACCGGAAGTGCCTGTTCTACCCTCTCAAAGTAGCGATCACAGCCGTTTTACATGAAATCCCCATCTCTCCTCACTACAAAACAAGGCCAAAATCACAACTTCCGGTCTACCCAGAACTCCACAACCCGAGAATCCCAAACTACACATCCAACCCTTCATGTCCCTACAACCCCAACCCTCCCACCAAACCGGAAGTGCCCTTTTTTAACCTCCAAAACCCAAATTCAATCCACTTTTTTCACCACAAAACCCGTAACAGCTAACCAAGAACTATGTTATTCATAAACCAACGGCACATTACACGTTTAAAACAGAAAAAAAAAAAAAACTTTTATTACCGGATCGATAACTTAGTTGCGCGTATTAATGCCGCGCTTTGCCGCATAATTAATACACCGACCGAAGTGTGGAATTACAACATTCGGCTTTCCCATCGATCGCAGGCAACACGTGTGCGACTCACACTTAGGCCCATGCCACCCTTTAGTCACAACAATCGAATTACTTCTCAAAGCGACTGCGGTAAACCAAACAAAGACAGAAACGTTGCAAACACAGATAAATGGCCGGATAGTTGGATTGATGTGATAATGAGGACTGAAACTGTTAAAGGTGAGATTTGTAATTAGAAATTCCGGTCAGTTTTGGCTTAATTAACTCATGGTTTGATGATTTTAAATGGAAAAGTTTTTTTTTTAATTTGAAGAGTGCAGTCATGGATGAGTTAGTTAAAAGTTGTGTAAAAAGTGCTTTTTCCATGTTTTAAGTACTCCTCAGTGGTTTTGTGATGTAAAAAAGACATCTTGAGGGGTATTAAAAGTTTGTTCACACCTATTAAGGCTTTCAAATGGGTTGTAGGTGTGTTTGGAGTTAAGTTTGGGAAGATAAGAAGCAGAGAGCCAATTTTAGTCGTAAAATGAAGCGTGGAGTTAACGTCTCATGGGTTTTAGCGCAAAATCTCAGTAAATGAAACTTATAAATTTGATTGAAAAAAATGATTTTATAAAATCAAAATGGTTGGTCTGGTTGCTTTAAAATTTGTTTTAAATAATAGAGGAAGGTTAAATTTAGTTAGCCAAGTTGTTGGATTAATTTATTTCTGCTTGATCTCGTTGACTTTGCGGATCGTTGGTCGGTACCGTTTATGGTTAGAACTGGGATTTTGTTCGTACGACGCCGTGACGCAGGTTAGGTAATACGCAGAACAAATTTCATCGAGGGCGAAATTAAAATTAAAGCCGCAAAGGGGGTGTACGGTCCCAGCACGCCTCCTAAGTTGTGGATTTAGAGTTTGCGCAGCTCAAATTTGCTGAATCTGCTGTTGGAACTCTCTGCGGACTCGGCAGAATATGCTAAATGCACTGCGGAGCCTCTGGAGTGATGCATGCGAACATTGATGCGATCAGTGGGGATTGGAATGGTAATGGAATTTGATAGGTTAATCACGGAGTTTGGAGGTGAAAGTCGGTCAATAGTTTTGACCATAATTTCAGTTGTAGCGGAAAGTGAGATGCCGCAATAAATGACCCGGAAATGCTGGTTACTCCGGTGTGCGGTTGAGTGAAAAGTTATTACAAGCGATAAACACTCGCTCGGCCGGTCTTCGGTTACGATCCCCATAGAGGCAAAATTTCCAGGAGGAGTACTCGGCCCCTGGTGTCGGTGTTTAGCCTTTGTAGCAGAAATTAGGTCGACGTTAAATAAAACACCTATCTATCTTCGGTTAGCAAAATACTTCGAAAATACCGATCAAAAATAACCACAAACTCATATTTATAAAATCAGTTTTTGAGCGTCTGTTTTAATCGAAGTGTAAAAATGTCGAGAAATTTAATTAATTTTTCTTTTTCTTCCCCTTGCAGTTGTT
>JAQIXT010002214.1:0-11726 GCA_034700445.1 Stenotaenia linearis | reverse complement strand
TATTCCAATTGGAATATCAAAGTTCTTATGAACTTTAAAATTTTCATCTTGGGAAATTACCAATTTTCCCGCTTCAATGGCAATTTTGCCAAACCATTGATAAATTTCTTTCAATCTCATACTTGCTTGTTTAAACTGGAAGGTTTTGATCAGTTTAATGATCCAAAATAATGCCACATGACAGTCCAGTAATAGCTGCAATGCGTCATCAAAGTCTACATTATCATTTCTGTTTTCATTTATAAATTCTTGGATTAGAAAGTTTCACGAATACTACATCAAGAATTCTGACTATATCTTCCATGGTTTGGGCCTTACTATTGTCTATATTAAGGCAGCCATTAAAATTTCAATTGCACTCCTTTTTTCCAATTAAATAAATTTTTAGCCATCGGTGGTTAAAAACCACCAATGGCTAAGTAGGACAAAAAAACAATGCTGAATCCAAAAATCAACTCTATTTTGCCATTGAAGTAACCCCCAAGCCATTACAAAGCCATTTCGGCGATCGGCAGCCCTTAAAATTTCGCGCTTTTAAATAAATAAATTTAAATAAAGCCATTAGTTTCCAGAAACCACTCTTACAGGCTAAAAAAGCATGTAGAGTTCGAAATTCTACTTTATTTTGCGATTGAAATAATATTTTGGCCCCAAAACCCCTTTTTTGTAATCACAATCATGAAAACGAAATAGTGTAGTCACGTGACTGTTCCGACCAATCACAGCCCAGACAGCCATCAAACAGTCCCAAATTGGATTTTATTTATTTTCTTAATATAAAAACGAATATTGATCCAATTTCGAAAATCTTTTCACAGTTGGCCTAGGTTTTGTATTAGAAATGTTTCTACTGAATTTGGTGAAATTTGGATGTAAATTGTGGCCGTGCATAGGAGGACACACACACACACACAAACACACACACACACACACACACACACACACACACACAAACTTTCGGAAATATAGATATAGATTGATTCAATATATATTTAATTTGTTTTGTTTCTCTTCCAAAAAATAAGGTTTGGGTCTATGTCTCATAAACAACTCATCTTTAGTAGCACTGTCCTATTACTTCGACCGTTATTTATACGTTGCCACTGGAATCAGTTTGTCTGGATCTGGAATTGGAATATTCATCTTTGCCTTCATTGTGCCTTATGTGATAGATGTGTATGGCTGGAGAGGAAGTTTGTTTATGCTTGCTGGATGTGCATTGCAAGTTTGCATCTGTGCTTCTGTTATCTACCCCAAAAAAGACCCAAAAAGATCTCAGATCAGTAAATCACAGCGGAACCGAAACGAAAGAGCCGAGTCAAGACAAATCGTTAAACAACTCTGCACATCAGCTTCGTATTGGTGCATGAACTTCGCGCTTCTATTTCTCATTGCCAACTTCTCGGTCGTGACTGTGTTGTACAAGGACTTTGCTGTTTCACAGGGCCTCGAGTCGCATTTCTCGTACGCCTTGGCGGCATTTGGTGTAGGTGATATCACAGGACGAGTAACAGCTGGATTATTAGCCAACCATAAGTCTGTCAACGTGTGTATTCAAATGACGATTACTAATCTGCTAACAGGATTGGTTATTGTTTGTAACTTGGCAGTGCATGAAGTATTTGGATTGACAATTTGTGGATTTCTTCTTGGGGCACTTGTAGGAGCTCAAGTTGCCCTTTTATGCATGATTCCTGCTGCAGTTTGGGGAAGAGAACTCTTTGTTATTGCAGTGGGTTACGTGCAAACAACAGCAGGTTTTGGTGCTTTTGTAGGCCCACCAATTGCTGGTAAGTTAATAGCGGAAGCTCTGAGAGAACGTTTAAACTCACTGGTTATTTTGTCTAGGTTTTCTTGCTGATCTTACAAAGACTTATGTTTGGAGCTTTACTTTTGCTGCCATAATGGACACGATTTCTGCCATTTTAGTTTTCACAATTTTCATTTTATGTAGAAATGAAAAGAAGAAATTAGAATTTGTGAATTCCTGTGTAATTGAGTACAAATGTGACAAATCGTTAGAACAAATAACATCTTACAGTCATGTACCCTTAAATGGTAAAAGTTTGTTAAATGACTCTGTAGCATAAAAGATATACAGTATTATCTATTATCTTATTTGTAAATAACTATTTTTGAAAAATAATATCCAGTTACAAGATTAAAATAATAATTGTTACACATGCAGTGCATTAATTTAAAAATCTTTGAAATCTTTAAAATCAAAGTGATAAGATAATCTAATAACAAGTTCACTGCATCGTTACAAGGTTGATGCTGATTACTTAATTTTTTAAGTAGTTTAAAAATTAAAAATTGAAAAATTGTAACTTATTCATTACTCAAGTGTATGTGTAATATTCCATCAATTGTAATTTGCATTGCATATTTACACAAGTGCACATTTCAGTGCAATAAAAACAGTACTTAACCTTTATTTCTATTTTTTTGGAACAAAACATTTTATTTTTATCAACGATATAATTTAAATTGAAGCAAGGTCAAATTCAAAAAAAAAATTGCCTGGCAACTGCGCCTGCACACCCATCATAATTTGTTCATGTGCATTTTGATTTAAAAGAATCATAGTCAACATTCAACTTATTTAACGATATCTGCAGCCAATTGCAATCAGATGGGGAAGCTTAAATTTAGTGGTAATGACAGTAAGTTATTTTCATTTTATTTATTTTTAATATTTTAAAATCTAATTTGATTTTAATCATTATATTCTAGTTGACAATAAAGGGTTATCAGAAAATGTTTCCCTCAATGGAGCACCCAAATGTGAGAAATCTCATGCTGATGAAGACTGTGGCTGGGCATGGGTTGTTTTTGGTGCTATTTTTGTAGGAAGGACTATAATTTTGGGCACTTTGCTGACTTTTAGCATTTATTTTGCACATTATCTTGAAGTGTTTCGTGCATCTAGAAGCTTTACAGGACTTATAGGATCCATTATGTGGTTTCTGTACGATCTTTCAGGTACATAGTAAAATATTGAAAGTTAAATAACATTTTGCATGGAAAATTTCAAAATTAAAGCTATTCTTAATTCCATCATCATACGTAATATTGGACCTCGCATGTCAGTCATCATAGGAAGTTTTTTCCTAATGGGTAGTTTCTTGCTCAGCACACTAGCAACTGACATTTATCACTTGATGATAACTCAAGGCATTTTATTAGGTAAAACAATACTAAAATATAATTATTTTATACAAAATATATTTTAAACTTTTTTCATTTAACAGGTATAAGTGCCAACTTGGTGAACTTATCATTTGTTATGAGCCTTAAAATTTACTTCAGAAAACACCAAAATCTTACTCAAGGAATATCATCTTGTGGTGCTGGAATTGGTGTTTTCCTTATGGGACAAATAATTCCAATTTTATTACGCAATTATGGTTGGCGTGGTGCTTGCATCATTCATGCCGGTGTTTTACTAAACATTTGTGTTGTTGGTGCCATTATGTTTCCTCCAAAACTCGATCACGCTCGAATTGGAAGAAATTCTGTCTTCAACTCAAAATCAGTTCCCCAAACAAGTTACTGTGAGGCTTGGAGGATTTTATATCGGAAAAGATGCTTTTGGCTACTGGTAATGGCTTATTTTCTTTTTAATTTTAGTTATGTCACTTCCATTATTTTGTACAAAGATTTTGTTAATGTTCGCCAACTCACCGAGCATTTTTCTGTTGCTCTGATAGTATTTGGTGCCGGCGATATTACGGGACGGTTTGGTAGTGGGGTGTTGTCATCGTGGCGCCGCATTAACATTGTGGTTTTGTTTGCTTGTACTCATTTATTTTATGGTTCATTATTACTGCTTCAATTGACGTTAGTGCATTCAGGATTTGCATTAATTTTTATAAGTTATTTCGTTGGTGTAGGAACTGGCTGCGCTAATGGACTATTTTTTATCGTTCCTTCATGTTTGTTCGATAACTCTATTTTTCTTATCGCTTTCTCTTTTTGTGGTGCTTTCGGTGGAATAGGTTCAATAATTAGCACACCAATAGCAGGAGTGATTATTGACAGTACAAAATCATATGTAGGAGCATTAGGAATGGCAAGTACTGCTTCATTTTTAGCAGGCATTTTACTTCTGGTATTGTACTTTACACATATGGATTCAAATGTATACCCACATTTTAAACCAAAGGGTTTTATTGAGAGAAAAGTTTGATTGCTCTTTTTGTACTTTAATGTTTATCATAAATTTAATTAAAGTTGATTCATTTTTATGTTAAAATTTTTATATTGCACAAAAATAAATATTTTATAAATACTAAGACACAATGCTTGTTTAAATTACAAATTCACTACAGAAAAGCCTTCCATCTTCTGCTTAAAGTGGCCTGGTTTTAGTTTTGATTGGCATTCATGTATTGTTGAAAAAAATAAATGGTTGATGAAAATAATAATGTTATGGTGAGAAATTTCTTAGGGGCTTGGCACATCAAGTGGAAATAAATTATAAAGTAGCTTGTGAAAGCCTTTGATATGATTAGAGATGGAGCAAGTTTGATAAGTGATTTTCCATTATCTATCAACTTTCTCATAGAAATCTCCGCTGCAATTAACTCCTGTCAGATTTTTCCAACTCATCCCTGATCACATTATCTTTTCTCGCATTCAAGCCATTACTATTACACTCATAACTTTTTGTTGTGCAGGATGTGGATTATGTCTTGGTGTATGGGAGCACTAACATTATCACAATTGGTTTATATTGAAAGTGGTCAAATATAACCGAGATAAGTTGGCCAAATCAGATTTTTCAAATTTGTCTTTGCTTCTGCCTGAAGTTTGAATGGCTTGTCTAACGACTTTGCTGGTTGGAGGTATGACCTAAATAGGTCACGAGAAAAAAGAATTTTATATCCTGGAGGCAGTTTATATGCTTTATTATTTTCTGCATCTTTCAAATACAGTCGGGCCCGCTTATTGCGTCATCAAGTGACCGGGCTTAAATTGACACTATAAGCGGGTTGACGCTACAAGGGAATCCGCTTACAGTGTCAAAGTGTTGGCCGGACCGCACCAAACGTGACGCTATAGCCGAGGTCGCTACTGGCGGGTCCGACTGTAATTTGAAAACAGTTTGTTATCAAAAATGTATTGAAAGGGTTTAGCAAGCCCACCTGTGACTGGCTTCCGAGATCTCCACTGAGGGGTACAGACCGAGGAGTCCCAGTCCTCGGTGCAGGATAAATGAGTGACACGAATACTAGTTCTTGTAGTTGGTATGGCTTTATTCCTTAGCTGGCGAACCGCATGCATCCGTGAGTGGTACGTCTTGATCCCACGCCGATGCTTGTTGGAAATATTGGGAATTAAACCTTCCAATATTCGCAAATATAAATAACTCGAATTCTCGATCTGGTTCAAAGTTAGAACTAAAGATATTTTATTGATAAATACACTCTTCCTTATATACTAGAAAAACTGCTAGGTCGCGCGTCACGTGATCAAGGCCTCTTGTTAATTTGAATATTCAAAAGCTTACGTCACAATGCTGATACTAGCGCCATCTATTAATCAGTGTATGAGAATTCAAATTTGATTTTAACATTGCAATATCGATTTAAAAATCGATATTTCAAACTCGTTCCCTCAAGTTTTGAGAGAAACAGGAGGGAAAGAGTTCTTGTTGTGAAACAACGCGAGGAAACGAGTTGTTATTGTAAAACAACTGGAAGGAACGAGTAATTACTTGTTTCCTTGTGTTGTTTTACAACAACAACTCGTTCCCTTGAGTTGTTTAAAAAGAATAGTTTGACCCTTTACGGGCTCCGTAAGTAATTACTTGTTTCCTGGTGTTGTTTTACAACAATAACCCGTTCCCTGGAGTTGTTGTTTAAAAAGAATAGTTTGACCCTTAAGGGGCTCCGTACTTGTCCCAATTCTACGTTATTCCATTTAGACAATATTCCTTTCTACGTTCCCATTCGAGCCCCTGTCGAAAAAACCTGGCAATACTGCAGCTCAGATGGGACGAGTAGTCGAGACTCCATCTGTTGAATACAGCGATTAACTAAACGATTAACTAATTATATATACAAAAACTATTTAAAATTCTACTTTCTAATAAAACATTTTATTTTCTATTGATTTTAAAACATAATTAATTAAAAACAATATACAAACTATAACTTTTAAATTTTATATCTTCGAAGTTGTGACGTCACGTCCTCAGCTGTAGGTTTAACGAGGTTTAAGTCTGGAATTTTGCTTCTTTGTAAAATAAATTATGAGTAACGTAGCAGTTATTGGTGGCGGAATAAGTGGATTAGCAGCCGCGCATTATTTAAATAAATTAAATAAAGGTGTTATTGATAAGGTAAAATTGAAATTTCTATGAAAATCGCAAAATATTTTGAAAATTTAACTTTTTTCAAATTCCAGATCACATTATTAGAAAAATCAAGCGATGTCGGTGGTTGGATTAAAACAAGTCGGTTTGAGGATGGAACATTACTCGAACAAGGCCCTAGAAGTATAAGGCCGGTTGGCGAGAGTGGACAAACAACTTTAGAATTAGTAAAAAAAAAATTAACAAAAAAAAAATTTGAATTAAAAAAATTATTTTTAATAGATCGAAAGTTTAGGCATTGAAAGACAAATTTTACCAGTTCATTTGGGTCATCCATCGACCAAAACACGTCTTATTCTTGTAAATAATAAATTATATCCACTTCCAACAGGTATTTGTTGGTTTATGTGATGAGTTTATGTGTTTATGTATTTAAATTAGTGAAGTTTAAAATATTTTATACAATTTTTGTTTACTTTAGGTATTAAAACAATATTTCAAAGAGTTCCACCTTTTACAAAGCCTTTAGGACTAGTTGCTATTAAGGAGTTTTTCACACCGAAACGACAAGTGGATGATGAAAGCATGTATACCTTTGCTCAACGACGATTTGGACAACAAGTGATTAAAAATTTAATGGAAAATTTGTTTAAACAATGAATTAATAATCTAAATATAAACCATAAAATTCTAGAAGGAAATTAAATGCTTGATTTTAAAGCTGACTACAATGTTTTGCAAAAAATAATTGCACAATTTTTATTTAAAAAAATTTAATTTTTTTCTAAATAATTTGCAGTTATTTGGACACGCTTAGCAAAAACTGTAAAATTTTAGTAAAAAATGTGTGAACATTTGCAAATTTTCAAAGCAAAAATAAAAAACCACAAATTTACCAGAAATTATGGGACTTTTTTTTGCAGGAGTTACTATTTTTATACAGAAATTTAACAACTTTGTCCATAAAATAGCCAAAGTTGTTAACTTTTGGACCAAAATTGCTGAAATTGTGAACAAAGTCCTGGTATTTTGAACAACATTGTAATATCTTTTGCAGAATCAATGAATTTTATGGTATAACATGTAAATTTTATGTTGTCAAACTATTTAAAAAATTAATTAAACCAGGAAATCTTTTATAAGCGAGTTTGTAATAATGAGGTTCAACTTATACTTTACCCATTTATTTATTAAAACATTAAATTTAGGTTGCAGATTATGCCATTGATCCGCTTTGTCGAGGAGTTGTTGCAGGAGATGCACGAGAAATTAGCGTTAAAACAATTCTAAAACCGTTTTTTGACGCGGAACAAAAACATGGATCAATTGTGAAGGGAATGATAAAATCTTATAGAGGTAAATTATAATTAATAATTAAATTGTAATTACAGTAGACACCGCTTATTGTGATCACGGTTAATGGAATCAATTGGTTAATGTGATCACTTTTACAAAGTACAGACCGGATGGTACTTTTCATTGAAAAATTATCGGTCATTGTAATCATTTTTTCGGTTATTGCGATCATTTTTCATCCAAATTTGACTTTCAGCAGCAAATTTAGTCCAAATTAAATTCTAATCTTGTATACTTTGGCAACAGAAAAGTGAAATCACACTCAAAAAATAGATATTGATCATAATAACCGGGGAGGTCCCAAAGTGATCACAATAAGCGGCGTCTACTGTAATTAATTGTTTTTTTGAAGAATCGAGGAATAAGTTGGCGCCCGAAGGAAGTCACTTGGTGAAGAAAGCCAAAGACGAATTTTGGCGGATGTGGAATTTAGAAGGCGGGCTTCAAACGTTACCGGAAAAGCTTGCGAAGAATGTAAAGGAAGCTGGAGTTGAGTTGCAACGAAATACAAGTTGTAAATCAATTAAATTCATCGGCGATAAAGCACAAGTAAATTGTTAAAAATATTTTATAAAATTTTTTTGCATAAATTTTAATTTATAATTTTAAAAAAAATTTAGATAACACTTTCAGATCGAACTCTAACAGTTGATCATGTTTTTGCAAGTCTTCCTGCACATTGTATGATTAGTAGTGTCTGTGAATGATGGCATAACTAGGAATGGTCTAAGTTTTCTAAAATGCCTAAATTGGAAAAATTTAAGATGGAATTGGAAAAAAAATTGTAGAAATTGGCAAATTTTTAAGAAAATTTAAGAATTTAAGAAAACTTGTGAAAATTCAAGAAAAATTAAGAAAATTTAAGGAAAGTTTTAAAAATTTATGGAAAGTTTTAAAAATCCCAAGAAAATTCATGAAAATTTAAGAAAATTCATGAAAATTTAAGAAAATTCATGAAAATTTAAGAAAATTCATGAAAATTTAAGAAAATTCATGAAAATTTAAGAAAATTTTTAAAAAGTCGAGAAAAATGTTTAAAATTCAAGAAAATATAAAAAATTCAAGAAAATTTAAAAAATTTAAGAAAATTTAAAAAATTCAAGAAAATTTAAAAAATTCAAGAAAATTTAAAAAATTCAAGAAAATTAAAAAAATTCAAGAAAATTAAAAAAATTCAAGAAAATTTAAGAAATTCAAGAAAATTCAAGAAAATTCAAGAAAATTTTTGACATTTTAGGGGTAATGAAGAAAATTTGTCATATAATGAAGAACATTTTGTATAATTGCAAAAATTTTTAAGTAATTTGCAAAAAAATCAAGAAAACAGGTGTCAAAAATTCGACAATAATAACTATAATTCCATGAGAAAAATGCAGAAATTTAGTAAAACAGTAAAAATGAAAGATAAAATGGCACAATTAAGGACAAAATTAAATCTTCGAAAGAAATTGCAAAGAATTAAGATTAAATGTACAAAAATTCATAAGAAATTGTACAATTTCAACATAAGTATACAAAACAATGTCGATTTAAAGACGACTTTGGCCATAGCCTGGTTATGCTACCATGAACAGGAATTTGAAGTTTTATTATTTTTTTTTAGCATTGAAGGATGTCATTGTTAATCATCCCGAATTGTCGAATCTCCTGGCCGAAATTCCGTCCGTTTCCGTCGGATTAGTTAATTTAGAATTCAAAGGAAATTGTCTTCCAACACAAGGATTTGGATTCCTTGTTCCGTCCAACCAAAAAAGTGATATTTTAGGGATAATTTTCGATTCATGTAATTTTCCACAACATAATGGGAAAAATCAGGATAAAACTCGATTATCAGTAAATTATTTTTCATTAAAAATTAAAATTTTTTTTTTAAATAATTTTTTTTTCAGGTTATGATGGGTGGCCGTTGGTTTGAATCACTTTTTGGTACTCCGAACAAAGCTGACAATGCTTTCTTGCTACGAACAGCAACTACAGCTGTGAGAGAGCATTTGGGGATTGCACTCACACCTACGAAACAAGAAGTGTTTATTTTAGAGGTATGACAAACGCTTGTAAGCTTGGTTCAGGGCCAGCTCGAGCAGTGAGCGAGGCGGGCAGTCGCCCAAGGAGTCTGGGCTGGTATTCACAAACGCAACTTACGATCATTTTTTGATGTAAGATAATGCTAAGCAAAAGTTGGTATTCATGAATGAATTTGTGACCGGGTTCCTGGGGTTTCACCAAGGGGTACTGGGTGAAGGGTCCCGGTTCCGCAATGCACAGATAAATGAGTGACACGAACGACGATTGCTGCTTGCGGCATGCTCTGCTGATATTATTGTGGATACCCAATAGGAAGTTAGTTTGTGAGCACTTTATCGCAAGCCACTTCCCCCACTTCAAGTTCACGTCACTCATGATTGGTAGATTATAACAACTGGGTGAAAATGGTGGAGTCACAGCCACAAGCAGACTTTGCGTTAATCTTGCATGTGTTCTTCCGCTTGCATTTAGTGGAAACACCAGTAGAAACCTGCCTTTACAGCATCGTCAAGTTGGAACACGTAGCTTACATTTGATGAAAAATATTAAAGTTAGAAATACAAACCCAGATATTGTCTGATTAATGCCATAATCGCAGTGCATTATGAAATTATTAAGTTGAAGTCGGAATTTAGCTCTTGTTGTACCGTCGCTGTTTGGTGAAGTACAAACCGGAGGTAAGACTACCACAGAGAAGTTATCCGGAATAAGAAATCTACATTCAGCACCGACACGAGTCATGAATAAGTTCAGTCCTGTCCTGAAAGGTTAAATAGATTCATTTATTTGAATGAATAGTAAATGAGATGTTGTGGAAACTCACCCATTAGATGCTTTGAAATAGTTAACTAAATCAGGCATTTGTGAGTTAAGAGATTCGGAACAACCGGTGTTGTTTGCACTTCCGTTATTATTGCAAGTAAAAGGTCCATCTTTATTAAATGAAAATAAATTTAATTAATTCAAAATTTATTTAATTTATTTCAGGTGTCATAATGGTATCAGAATTCAGTAAAATTATTGCAGTAGTAAATAATTCTCTTTTTACCGGCAGATAGTTTTTCACGTTCGATGTCGGCTTCGTCCTGCAAATTTTGCAGTTGAACTTGATGCAAGCAAAACAGAAAGGAAAAAACCACGAGAAGGAATTTCATCATTTTAACTTCCTTATTAGCTGAAAATAACAAAAAAGCAATAAAACTGATTTACTAGCATAAGTACGTTGATATTTCTGTATACTACACACTATAAAATAGGTAATTTATATCATAAGGAAATAATCCTTATTTCCTGTGCTAAGTACACTTGTGTTTACACTTGTAGTTTACACTTGAGTTCACAATTGTGTTCATACTTGCATTCACACTTGGCTATAAATTAACTTAAAATACATGTAGAATGCATTATGAAATAATCAAGTTCAACTCAATTGAATTAAGCCCTAATTGCAAGCATTGTTTGGAATTGGTTGGCACCATTTCTTTTATAGTTTACAATATAAGCAAGCTTTGAAGAGCAAGAGCTGATAATTAGACTGTGAAAGGAAACTGGCAAGTGTTGGGATTAACCTGATCTAATCTGAAGTTTAGTCCTGGGTATTGGGACTGGGAGAGTCAAAGATGATTCATTTGTTTATCTGTAGTTTTCATGTAATGTAACCGTTTTTACTCTCACTATATGTATTTAATGGATACAAGTGGTGCTTTTAAATGTTCCTGTTTTGTGAAAATTTTAAAACTAAAACATCTACAACAGCAAGTTGGGTAAATCACAAAATCACAATCCAAAACGATATTTTTATGTTTATAGTTTTTTACAGCATTTTATTTGAACTAACCAATGAGACTGTGACATAGAGTGATGTCATCAACAGACCCAGCGAAAAAAATCTACAAAATCGGCCAAAAAACTGCAAAAAAACATCAAAAAAACTTCTATCTAAGGTTTTTTACGCTTGTTTAACGTGTATGTTTTTGATCTGCAAAATTTTCATTTTGACTTTGATCTGCAAAATATTTCATTT
>JAQIXT010002213.1:0-11731 GCA_034700445.1 Stenotaenia linearis | reverse complement strand
CTGATGATAGTGTAGCTAAAAAGAGCTCTGGTGCACCAGTTTTTTGACATTTTTCTTGTGCTGCTTTTTATGTACATAAATTTAAGTTACTAAAATTTATGTTTCTGATTAGATTTTGATTCTTATAAGACCATACATGATTCTATTTTTATAGATGTATATGTATGGCTTTGAATCGCATTTTGTAAAAAAATAATTAGAAATAATAAGAAAATATAAAACAGGAAAGTATTTTATAAAATATATTATATAATGTAAACTCTGTATTCAGTGGCTTTTAATGATCCAGGTTCACTGAAAGTTTTGATCTTGCGGGGAAATTAACACGGAAGAAGTGTTTTGATTGCCTCTATTCTCTCTGACATTAATTTCTATTCTCTCTTGACATTAATTGAAATTGTGCAGTTGTACAATATTAGTGCTTAATTTGTACTTATGCTGGACACTTGATTTTTCAATATCCACGTCAAAATTTATAATTTGCAAATCCAGTTAAGCTTTTACTTGTACTTTTTTAAAAGTCCAGATTTGTTTGGTTTTTATTTAATTTCTTGCATCAAATAATTTCTGGGTTAATGATGGTGCTAATGCTACTATTAAGCATTTATTTTTTCAAATTATAGGCTTGATAAATTCAGTTGGTTTTATTAGGGGATTTAATATCTGGATCTGTTTTACGTGTTTAATGTCGTTAGTCTTGTTGAACACTTGTTGGAATGGCATGGTTTCTCGTAAATGCGTTGCACGTATATCGTTTGCATGTTTTTTCCATCACAGTTGAGTGTGTTGATGAAATTATTGTTGGTGGTATTATCTGTTCGCGAGGAGTAAAATCCACTACCTGATGACCAGTTTACTTTCTCATGGTTTCTCAGGATATTTCACTTGTGATACTAAGCGGGCATTTGATAGTCCAGGACTATAATATTTTCTTCTTGATTTGAACTTTGGCCGTCTTATGTTCTGTTGCTTGGTTAATATTTTTGATTTTGTTCGTTGTTTTTTATTCTGTTTGAAGGTGTTTAGTTCTTGATAAATTTAGACTTGAATTATTGTTTAGATTTCTGAAAATAATTAGAATTACATCAAATCAGAGACGTAGAAAAAACTTTGGCATGAACAGTTGCGGTTAATGTTGCACCGCCAGAAGTTTTCGAACTGTACGCAAATTTTAGGGTCTTGTAAGAGACTTGTGTGCATGAAGTCTTCAAAACAAACCCTTTCTCACGCGTCCAGTGGTCCTGGTTCTATTGAACTTCTAGTATCTATGATATTAACAGTGGGGAATCTATTTCAATTTCATGCACGCAAGATTCTATTATCACGTTTGGTTCTTCAGTATTAATACAGCTATCAACAAATTGTTCCGTCTCTCGTTTTTCATTGGCAGATATCCCAACACGACCTAATAATCCTCTCTTCTGGTGTAATTGTAATTGTAATTTTCCACAATGATCTTCATTTTCACAAGTAACAAGATTTTTATTTTCCGGTGTTTCTTTGAGCAAACCATTTTCTCCAAAAGAAGAAACCTTTTCTTGATAGGTTTTACACAATCCTTTCATGTCCTCCTTCAAATTTTCCAGTTCTTTGTTTGGTAATACAGTCGGACTCGCCAGTAGCGACCTCTGCTACAGCGTCAACCCGCTTATAGCGTCAATTTAAGCCTGGTCCCTTGATTGACGCTACAAGCGGGTCCAACTGTAAATACATTAAACTTTGAATCATTCGAATCCTTGAATTTGCTTCCATAATAAGTTGTTTTTTCCTCCTACCACGAAGAGACAGGGATGACATCTTCAATTTTTTAGCAGGATTGCTGTGTACCTCAAATTCTAAACTCTTTTCTGCTTCATTGTTGGCATCGCCAATTTCCATTTCCTGAGGTAAATTATCCATGGATTCTTGGGCATTACTTTCTGGTTGCTTTGAACACACATTAATAACATCATGATCCATTACAAAAATTGTATAACTAAAATCCACGAACACAATTCCTCCATTGCGGAGGAAGGGGTTTTGGCCGTTTTCTTAATCGTCGCCAAGGTCAAAACAGGTCTTTTGTGATCTTTCGCTTTGTTTGTAGCGTCCTTAATGTGATGCTAAAGAGAGCTCTGGTGCCTTCGATTGGGTTGGGGTCACAGTTTTCTTTTCCTCTTATTGGTTTTTTTGCCACGGCCCTTCTCTTCTGCCTGGCTTTATTTTCAATTCTCGGTTTTTATTCCGTTGGTTGTCCTTGACTTCATTCGGAGGTATTGACTTGTGTGAAGAAGATTACTGATTTGTGTAAGAATTTTGGCTTGTGTGAAAATATTGTATTGTGTAATGTTTTTTGCATTGTGGCAGGTTGCATATGGCCATAGTAGCTGCTTGCGACCTAAAGCAGTACCTATCCATCCATCCATCCATCCTTAAACTTTCTGGTTTTTTTGGTTGTATTTGAGTGTTTGAGGGTGTGGTTATGTGAGTGTGTGAATGTGTTGGTTGAGTTGTTTTTGCTGGGTTGGCTGTTTCATTTGTATTTTGTTAGACTTTTGGTATTGTTAACATTTTGCTGATTTGTGCTTCTTACTGATTTTGTGGCAGGTCACGTATGGCCTTTGCAGCCGCTTGTGACCTTAAGCAGTATTTCTTCTTCTTGAGAGGTTTTTGGCAGCGAGATTGGAGTTTGCGGGTAAGAAATAAACTTCATGAGTTAAAGCCGAATTTGTGTTTATGGAAGTCGAGTTTCCGTTCTTCTCGTCGGGAGGAAGTGGTTTTGTGCAGACTTCGTATAGGTCACAGTCTCTTTAGTCGTCGACACTTAATGGATGGGGGTCTGCCTCCTGTTTGCTCTCGTGATAATGTTGAGTTGAGTTTGCATCTTCATTCTAAGAAACAATGTCATACATGTTAAATGAATAAAGTGCTAAATTAATTCAATTACTGACTTTTGAAAAGCACAAAAAGAACTTCTGCTTGTTTCCAATATGGCTGTCTTTTGTTGCAATTGGTCCACTCCGTGACACCAGCACATCAACTGTCATGGTGTTTTTGATCTCCTCCCATGGCTTGCCAAGCAAGTTGAGGCATGATGCTCTTTTAATGTTGTCCACTGTCAGTTTTGTGAAGCCAGCAAATCCAAAATCAACCTATCAATTCATGAATTTAAAATAAGGAATGGAAATTCATACTTGTTAATAATACTCACAAATTCTAAGACTGCACTAGCTGCAACATCAACTACGAGATCATTTACTTTCTTGTTTTGACAATCAACTCCTGACACAATTTCCCGTCTGAAAAAATATTAAATAAATACAGTTACGAAACAATTTTTATACTTACTTTGTAATTATCCATTTTGAAACGCTCATCGTTCCATCCAAAGAATTAAGTCAGAATTCTTACTGATGGTGTAGAGACGGCCTGTCCGTAACGGCTCACCCAATGGAAAACTGATTATTATTGAGTTTTTTTTACGAAATATGTTGCGAAATATGTTAATATTTCATCATCAGTTCTGGTCTTATTTTTCAGGTATCGCGTGCTCCAGATGGCAGCATACAGGATCCCGGTGGAGTAAATCCACAGGTGGTGTAATTTGCCATCCGGCAGGCGTGGGACGTCGTCTTACTTTTGGTGAGCTGGTGTGAGTGTGTGAATTTTAAAAAATTCTCGGAATTTATCCCAAGTCTCAACTGCTGGGCACTGAAAACACGTGTGGGAAAAATCCTCGACTCCCGGGCAATGTTGGCAGTTCGGCGATTTCGAATAATGGTACTGAAACAATTTATCATTCAAACTCAACACTTCATGCGCGATTTTGAAGTTTTGGTCTTCGTCATTGCCGGTCCAGTTGCCCCAAAAGTGTTTCCACCTCGGGCAGTTGTCGGCAGGGAAGGGGACTTTGGTAGGGTTTTTAAATGTCCATATTTGGATGTTGCGACCTCGACTGGGTCTCGTGGGCGACTTCGAATCCTCTGTCGATTGTAGTAGACGGTTCCCTGACTGCGTGATCTGGATCAATCCTCGCTGGGGTCGAAATCCCATCTCTCTACCTCCTCGTGGTCCCCATGGGTACTTCACTTAATGTGATGCTAAAGAGAGCTCTGGTGCCTTCGATTGAGTTGGGGTCACGGTTTTTCTATTCCTTTTGTTTGTTTTCTGCCATGGCCCTTCTCTTTTGCCTGGCTTTCTGTCTTTTCACTTTTTGGTTTTTATTCCATTGGTTGTCCCTGACTTTATTCAGAGGTATTAACGTGTGAGACTAGTTATATATGTGTTAAAAGTTGCTATTGTGTAAATATTTTGAATTGTGTAAAGTTCTTGAATTGTGTAAATTTATTGTTATTGTGACAGGTCGCCTATGGCCTTTGTAGCCGCTTGTGACCTTAAGCAGTATTTTTTCTTCTTCTGCCAATCATTCCCGATTAAAAAAGGGTATGGCAATGAATCGACGACCGAAGGCGTGGCACCGGAAGCGCCACCTCACAAGGTGGGGTTTAGATATCTATATCTATATTTCAAAGATGGACTCTGTCTGTCTGTGTGTCTGTTTTCCGGGCTGTGATTGGTCGGGAAAATGTCACGTGACTACGCCAAATTTTAAATTGCCGCCGAACCCGAAAAAGGGTTTGTAGCGGCAAAAATAGATATAGATTTATTTATGTGTTTTGTTTTACCCAGGCAGCGCCGGGTATACCTTTGCTAGTTCGTAGTTATCCGTAGTTATCCGCCATGAAGCCTTCATACTACTTCGTTATCTCGTCGTTTTTTAGATCGAGTGCTGCTTTGTAGTCATCTTGACACTTCTTTTTCCTTAAGTCGTATTGCTCTTCAAGCTAACGAAGTTTTTTCGCTATTTCATCCTCAGCCTATGTACGTAAAAGTAAAAGAATATTTAAAAAAAAAAAAATTAGCAACCTTATTTTTAAAAATTCCTATAATACCTTTAACGGGGTGGCCATCATGAGAAATGACGAAATTTATTTTTTGCAATTGATTTTATAGAGAATCTAGCATAATTTAAATAATATGAATAATTTAAATATTTATAATATGGCGACATAATTTAAATATTATGTCGCCTTATCTACATACAGATTAGATTGGTATATGCGCGTTAATGACGTTTGTCATTACGTAATTATAGGCCAATTGCTTTGACTAGTTGCGTTTGTAAGACCATGGAGCGAATGGTCAACAATCGGTTGGTTTGGTGGTTGGGGTATCATGAATTGCTTGCTGGTATTCTGCTGGTATCGGTGTTCAATTCCATTTCCATTGAAATACTTTGCAAATTATTCATTCACAAGTTCCGTCCCGTTATCTGATCTAACTCTCTTGATCCTTTTTCCTGTCTTGTTTTCATTGATGTTCTTGAATGTTTCAAGCAGTATTTCTTCTTCTTCTTCTTGAATGTTTCAAATTTTCAAATGCTTCATCCTTTGTTCTCAATGGATAAAAAAATAATTTTCTACTATAGTTGTTCGCGTCCGAACACAGAAGAGAAAACGGTTGGCCGGGGGGGCTGAAAAACGTCGATTTTCGGCAAAACGCACGTGCGAAAGGAGGTGTGGCCCGTAGGAGATCTCGTCAAGATGTCGTTTTTCTTCAAACGGTCGAAAAAAAAACGGTCTCTCAGACCAATTCCGGCCTTCTGAATCGATTTGCGGTGTTAAAAATTGCAAAAAACGAACGGAAATGGTCGAAATCGTCGAAAAAGGGCTGCGCGAAAGTCACGTGATCGGAGCTAAGTCAGGCACGTTTGTATCTGTTCTTATCAGCTTAATTTCTTCCTTCCTACATTGGGTTTCGGCACTTCCGGCAATAGTTTTCGCTTGCTGTTCGGGGTGTTCGGGCATAAGCGGTGGTTCAAGACTGTAGATATATTCTCGCAGAAATGGCTCGGGATACTGTTGAAAGGTATGTCGTGTGTGTAGATAAATAATAGGCTTGATTAAGGTGAAATAAACTGACTGTTTATTCAAGTTAAAAGCATAGCAAGAACAATGAAACTGTTCTGATTGAGCTACAATCAGGTTGTCTCTCTAAGTGGTTAAAACACCCACAATGCAATACAAGAATGGAGGGGGTCAATTATTGGACCACTATACTAACAATTCATACACCTGGATATACAAAAGAGCAACTAAAGGTAAACAACTCTATGTATGGTTGGCGAAACCGCTACATATGCCATTTACCTTCAATATCTATAAGCTTATATACACTCTGGTTGATCAACCTTCAATATATAAAGTACAGTTCATACACTTTAATAATACAAAAATCAATATTCAATAATGTATAATACTAAACAACTGATAATCCACAAAAACGACGATGTTGTGTCTTCCCAAGTGAGGTGAAGTTACCTTCAGGGGATTTTTTCGATTTTTCGGACTTTTCCTCCATGGCGTCTCATCAACTACCTCCATTTGCGTTTCTGGAACGCAAGTAAGTGTTTGGGAGGACGGTATTGTCTCGTCCTCGTCGGTAACCGTATCGTGTGTCTGTTGCAACGCCGGGTAGTCGTTTTACAATACGTTCAATTTTTCCTCCTTTTTCCCTATTCGTTTTGGGCATTTGGACTTAAGACTTAAGTTATATATGGCACAATCACTTTGATTCTTGATACTTTCTTTGCATAATCCACGCTGACAAACTGCACATTAGTATCATCAAATACAACCACTGAATTGCTGTCAAGCCATCTATATGAAATAATGGCTTCGTCTTGGATCGCATAAAATATTAGAAAATCTGTGTTCAGATTTCTTTATTATTAATTACTACATTCATTTCATGTGTTACATATTTTAAGTTGCAGGTAGTTGATTGTCTGTTTAATCTTAAAACTATTGTCTCTGGAACTTCCAGAATTATTTTTTTCTCAAGGTCGGTATTCAGTTTTTCCAGTTGGCAGCTGGGACAATCAGAAAGATAACAACCACGTAGTCATCAAAAAAGTTGCTGTTAATTTAAAAAGTTTCATCTCTACTTGCCATTACTTCACAATGTATGATTCACTATTCTCTTCATTATTAATTGCACAATTAGAACATTGATATGTCTGAATTAGATTGATAGACATTTGTATAAAGTTACTGAGGAGTGGTGCGAGAGCCACATCATAATACTCAATTGGATCTTGAAATTTTACTGGATTCAATGCATCATAGAATTGGTAAATGGTTTTATCAGTTTTTGTCACTAAGTCTTTTAAAGGTTTACTGGAAATGTTTTTCTTTATTCTTCTCATTGTCATCTCAGATATTATGTTTTGGAATGCAGTTACACTCTGAAGTTGCTGAAGTTAAGGTCTCTAAGTTTATCTGAGAAACTTTCTGAAACAAATTGGTGCCATGTAATGCCTGAATTAAACAACTTAACCAGCAATTATTGAATTCATTACTAATGCCTTTTAAAATGTAACTACTGTGTCTACATAATGGACATAGCCAATCATTTAATGACTTGATATGTGCTCTGGTTACTGTATCATTTTCTGGTAATCCTAAACAATCTTTTCAAGGGCCACTGCATTCCACATAATGACCACCCTCTTTTTTTTTGCAAAGACAAAATGTAACAGCATTTGTAACAAAATCATTTGAGTTTTTATTTTTTGGTGGATTCAATCTTAAATTTCTTTTGACAGAATCATTGTTAATTATATTTTCTTGAACAGCTTTGATGGAACAGCTGTGATGGAATTGGTGATGGCTTTGCCATCACCAATTTCACAATTTTCTGTTTCTTTGGTGGAATTCTCATCACCAATTTCACTTTTTTGTTTCTTTGGTGGAATTATCTTCGCCAAACGCAACATTCGCTGTTGCTTTAGTGGAATTAAAATCATCACCATCTACTCAGTATACAGCAACAAACAGCAACAGGTGCATTTAACCATTTAGTGAGCCACATTTTATACAAGAAATGGCGATGTTTGTCATGTTTAGCATTATTGATACAGCCTAATCTTTCAGCAATTTTATCCCAGAAACATTCTGGTCTTCTGTATTGTCTAAAAATAGCATTGTCTGTGCTAATGTTTGCATCTGTTTCTTGTGCGATCACTGATTATTTCTGCATCACTGAAGTCAGCTGGTACTGAGTATTTGAAACGCATTTAGCTGAGATATCCATTGGGAGAAAATTTCTGAAATTAAACAAAGGGGGGTGTTCAGCCGCAATTTTTGCAAATTCACTCTCCGCTGGGGTGGAGGTGAATTTTAATTCGATTGCATTTTTTGTTACTCTCGTGAAGATCGTTCTGTCGTCTGCGCCATGTCTGTGTGTATGTGGGGGAGGGGGAACCCATCTCTATCTCCTCCTGGTCCCCCCTGGGTACTTCACCTTGTGTGACGCCAAAGAGAGCTCTGGTATTGACTTGTGTTTAGTCTCAAACGCAAGAAAACACAAGACAAGACTTGTTATATCTGTGTTAAAATTTACTATTGTGTAAATATTTTGAATTGTGTAAAGTTCTTTAATTGTGTAAATTTATTGTTATTGTGACAGGTCGCTTATGGCCTTTGTAGCCGCTTGTGACCTTAAGCAGTATTTCTTCTTCTTCTTCTTCTTCTTCCTTCTTGTGTGTGGGGAATAAATTTGTTTTGTTTCATTTGCTTGTGGTTTATATTTAAATTGGCTTCTATGGAGTTTGGTTTTCTTTTCTTGTGTTTGTGTCTAGTAAAGGGCTTTTTTTTCAGAAGAAAAGGGAAAGTGCGTTATTTTCTTCCCACTTGTTGGCCGTGAGTGGAGACCTTTGTTGGTGGAAAGAGGAGGATCCTGGCAACAAATTATTCTGTATCACTTATAGTCTTTGCAGGTACATTTGCACAATTCTTCATCCTTGAAAATGCTAACTTTATGTGATACTTTTTCATTGGTGAAAGAGGATATTGGAAATTAGTCTCCGAGCACTGTAACTTTGACCAGATTGTTTATCTTCAGCTGATGAACGTCTCATCTGCACGTAATCAATGAACCATGCAGGGTGATTATGAAGGTAGCAGTTCTTCCTCGGGTAGCAGTTCTTCCTCGGGGGCAGGTCACGTATGGCCTTTGTAGCTGCTTGTGACCTTAAGCCGTATTTCTTCTTCTTCTTCTTCCTCGGGTAGCAGTTCTTCCTCATTCAATGCATTTGCTATGGCACGTAAATAAACAAGGGAATTTTTTTTAAATTGAACATTGCTGGGCGCAGACGCCGTTGATTTTCTTATTGGGACAATCGATTCCTGCGTCGACGTGGCTGGATTTTTCTTTCCGGTATTCCTTGATGCTGCTGTGGTTATCTTTCTAGGGTCTTTTTTTGGTGCTATTTTCACCGATGTTGCTTCTTCCGGTGTTTTGAACTGTTCAATGCTGATCTCATCAACTGTATTGTCGGTCACATCTTCAATCTCGACCGTGTCATGGTGTTGCGTTGGTGTTGCAACGTTTTCAATTAGATATTCAATCGTTATCAGGTGTTCGGATGTGCCCGGTGCCTCGGGGGTACAGGGGTGGAATACACACTTTCATTATTATGGCAGGAGCAACATTCAGCTTAGTCCATGGATCACGTTGAATGTAGCTTTGTGTCAATCCTGGTACAAATCTCATTTTATTAGATGCAGCACGAGCATGGTCTCGATGTTTGATATCCTCTATATGAATCGAACCAAAGTACTCTAATTTCTTTTAAAAAATAATGTAATAATAATAATGTTTGATATCCTTCTTCCCCGGTGCCTCGGGGGGGAAATACCATCTCTCTATCTCCTCGTGGTCCCCCTGGGTACTTCACTTAATGTGATGCTAAAGAGAGCTCTGGTGCCTTCGATTGGGTTGGGGTCACGGTTTTCTTTTCCTCTTATTGGTTTTTTTGCCACAGCCCTTCTCTTCTGCCTGGCTGTCTTTTCAATTCTCGGTTTTTATTCTGTTGGTTGTCCCTGACTTCATTCGGAGGTATTGACTTGTGTGAAGAAGATTAATGATTTCTGTAAGAATTTTGGCTTGTGTGACAATATTGTATTGTGTAATGTTTTTTACATTGTGGCAGGTCGCGTATGGCCACAGTAGCCGCTTGCGACCTAAAGCAGTATCTATCCATCCATCCATCCTTCTTAAAATTTTTTTCCCTGATTTCCGTGAACTATGCAGAGCATAGATCATATTCTTCAGCTAAAGCAATGAAATTATTAATGTAAATTGGTGCAAACTAATATAAATTAATAAGAAATGTGTAAGTTGATGTATTTTGGTGTTCTGTCAAAAATAGGAAATTGTTATTTTACATTAATTTATATAAATTTATGCTGATTTATGTAAATTTATATTAATTTGGGGAAAATTTACATTAATTTAGAAAAAATTTACATTAAGTTAGGAAAAATTTACACTAATGTATTGCAAATTTACACTAATGTATTGCAAATTTACACTAATATACGTCCAATTTACACTAATTTGTCGTAAATTCACCCTAATGAACAGTAAGTTTACACTAATTTACATAAATTACACAAGCTTAAGTAAATTTACAGATTTACATGACTTCACACAAATACATGCTAATTTACGTAGATTTATATATCAAGAATATCTTCTTCGTTTCCACCTCCAATGAGCACTGAAAGAGCCCGAATACCTTCCTCCTGAATCTTGTATACATTTATATAAGGTTTACATAAACTTACTTATATCTATACAAATTAACTTACATTTACACCAGTATTTACACTTTCAAAATATCTTACTTGATGTGAAGGGCACATGATCCATGTCATTGGAATCTGTAACCCAGGATCAGGATTGTCCATTTGCACTCTGAAGTCACATTGCCAGCTTAAAGCTTTATTTTTCTCCTCTACACATTGCTTCAGAACTGCTATGTTAGGGCTTGCACCATCACAAATAACTGCCAGAACTTTAAATCCAAATGCTTGAAACTGTCTAAGTGCAGAAAAAAGCCAGCCAGCTATTTCCTGTGCATTTGATTGGCTTGAAATGGTGAAGTAAGGTCCTAATGCATCAATCTTTGATGTTAGATCTCACCACAAGAATTGTATGATGTAGGATTGCTGGTTTATTTATTGAATTTTCTGGTGGAGCATAAGCATAAGGATCTTGAAGACTATACAGGTCAAATGATTAAATTCATGGTTTTTACTGGTCAAGTTAATTTTGGAATAACTTTGACTTCATCAAAGACAATAAACCCAAAACCCAATGGTTTCTTTCCACCTCTGCTTTCAATACCTGTGATGTGCTCTTTATATCGTTCAGATTCTAGAGCTTGGTTGTCACTAGAACCCGGAGCTGTTGAAAATTTCATAGTTATTCTCTTTAAAGACAATGCACTAGGTAAGTGCAAAACATTTAAGCCTTGTATGACTTGAAATGCAGCTGGACTTCGACTATATACTTGCAAGAGCTAAAATATAATAATCTTAGAAGTTTTCTTTTTAAAACTACCAAACTCACCAACTTTTAGTGTAATATCGCTCCAACGGTTTCCTTTTTTGCTGGTCTCTAAAACAAATCAAATTTTAGATGTTTCTTTGCATTAATGTTTTTAATAATTGTTACCTAATTTTGTTTGATCTTTATAAAATTTCTAGCAATCAACATGACGCTTGATCCCAAGCATGTTGATTCCGCACATGTTGATCCCAAGCATGTTGCACCAATGTAGAATTAACAGACTCATTGGTGATTTTGGACAATTCTTCACTCAATAAGTTCTGATGTTTTTCTT
>JAQIXT010002212.1:0-11748 GCA_034700445.1 Stenotaenia linearis | reverse complement strand
AAAACCACATATCTCCAACCCTATTACCTCCATCTTTACAAAAATCCTCTCAAACAACAACCATACAACTGATATTTAACTTTTTTCAATATGGCTGCCCTATTCCCAATCTCCAACCCCACTTCCCTCCTAAAAAAACAACCACCATCAAATCACATAACCCCAATTCCCACACTCCCACCTTTGCAAAAATCCTCTCAAAACACAATCCTAAATTACTTTCCAACATGGCTGTCCATTTCCCAACCTTCACCCCCACTTCCCTCCCCAACAACACAAAACCACCACCAACAACCCACATATTCCCAACCCCCACACCCCCCTCTACACAAATCTCCCATAAAAACCCCACCTTACACCCACCCCTTAAAATTTTGTAAAATTACTTCCAACCATGACTATGTGAAAAAACTGAAACAAAATGACAAGTTTGATGCCAACAATTAATTACTTTTTATCCAGATGTTAAGGTGTATGTTTATGTCAATATGAATGAAAAAAAGAAGGGGAAAGTCTGGTTTAGTGGTTTTAAACAGACTTAGAGTGTACAGAGGTGGAGGGTGGGTGGAAAGGTTGGGAAGAAATATATCATCCATCAAAAATAATCAAGAACAAAGAGGACAGGGTCGAGCAAGACTCGTTTCCAACAGGTACCAAGTATGAAAAAATGTTGGAAATAAAAAAGGGAGAAATTTGAGGGAAAAAAATGTGAGGTGGGAGGGAAATTAAAATACATTTTAAAATATTTAAAAGGTAATCAGGTTTAGGAGATTCAAGGATTTTTCAATGTTAATTGATGTAACAGGCGTGCTGTAGTTCATTGACATACATTTTTAATGGTAATAAAATAATTAGGAGTGAAATAATTGGATTTTTTTTTGTTTTGAAATTGAAGGAAAGAATTGGTTTGTGGTTTGGTATTGGAGTGATTGGGTGGGAGGAGTTTGGGAAGGAGTGGTTTTGGTTTGGAAGTGATGGAAAGTGGTGGGAAATGGTTATTTTTGGTTTGATAGTAGTGGAAAGTGGTCATTTTGAGTTTAAAAGTGGTGGGAAATGGTTATTTTTGGTTTGAAAGTGGTGGAAAGTGGTTATTTTTGGTTTGAAAGTGGTGGGAAGTGGTGGGTTATTGTTGAAAGTGGTAGAAAGTGGTTTGTTTTGGTTTGAAAGTGGTGGAAAGTGGTTATTGTGTGTTTAAAAGTGGTGGAAAGTGGTTATTGTGTGTTTAAAAGTGGTGGAAAGTGGTTATTTCGGGTTTAAAAGTGGTGGAAAGTGATTATATTTGATTTGAAAGTGGTGGAACCCTGCCAAAAATGATTAGCAGTTTGATTATATTTGATTTGCAGTTTTCTGCACAGTTTAAATAAAGTTATTTTTGCACTTTCCATGTTAATTAGTGGTGTGGTACTTCAGATTTGTTTTAATGAAAATGATTTGTGATAGCATAAAAAAACTGAATGAAATTGCAGCATGTCAAAAACTGGAAATGAATACCACTTTTTTCAGCAGGAAAGTGGTTATTTCTTGTTTCAAAAGAGTGGAAAGTGATGGCATATGGATATTTTTGGTGTTTTTGTTTAAAAGTGGAAGAAAATGGATGACAATGATGTTAAAAACCATCAAATTAGTAGAAAGTGATTGACAATAAATGCTTTTGATGATTTCTGGGTTAAAAATGATGGAAAATAATTTTTGAAAATGGCTGCTTTTGATGTTTTTTTTTTATAAAAGATGTAAAATAGTGAAAAGATTTGCAAATTAGAATTATATCAGCTACTTTTCAATCTATTACAACCCCCCAAAACCAAGTTAGTTAAACTCAACAACTCTCCTCTGTAACCTTGTACTTACATCTTTTTTTCCTCCACTTTACCATCAGTACTTTAATTTAAACATCACTTTTAATTGAGCTGTCCATTCCAAAATAAATGTGAGGGTTCTTATTTCCCTCCAGAACCCCCCCTCAAAAAAATATCAAAGAGAAAAAAAAAACAAAGATTCTTCTAATTCAAGACTCCCTTCCATACCTATCAATCAAAATTCAAAAAGAAACAAAAAATCAATTTAAGAAAAATTCCACTTATGTGCTAACAATTTAGGCCTAACTTCAAAATCCCCTTAATACTTGTACATCAAAATGTTTAATTTACATTCAAAAATTGTGTTTTTTCCAGTTTATACTTCCAAAAGATGCATTTTCTCTTATTTTTCCATGCAAAAGTTGCATTTTCTCCTATTTTTCCATGTAAAAACAGCAGTTGATGTACTGTTTTGTAGTTTTTCCATCCAAAATTGTGTTTCATGTATTCTTTTTGTAGTTTTTCCATCCAAAACTCATTTCATGCATTGTTTTACAGTTTTTCCATCCAAAAACGTATTTCATTAAGTTTAATGAAGTTTTCAAAACCCAAAAAACTAATTTCACCTCCATCCCTTTCAAATAACCCCCAAAATTCATCTTTAAAAAACATTTTTCCATAATTCCCCCAATTCAAACTCCCCAAAACCCCAAAAATAACTCTTATCCAGCCAAAAACCCACAAATCTAGACAGAAAACCCTTACAAACACCCAGATCTCCCTACCAAACCTTCACAATTCCCACCAAATCACCCACTCTTCCCTCACAACAAACCCTCAAATCAACAAAAACCCCACAAAACCACCACTTTTCTACCAAAAACCCCCCAAAACTACCACTTTCTCACCAAAAACCTCCACCAAACACCCAAAAACCACATCTTCCCCTACCAAAACCCACCAAACAACCCCCAGACCCCACAAAACCCCCCCTTTATCCCCTCTCATCAAACCCCCAGACCACCAAAACCCCTCACATTCTCCTCCCAACAACCACCCAAATCACATTTAGGCCTAAACTAGGGTTAACAACATTCCAATTTGTTTGGCCTGAGTACAAACTATAAACTTATCAAGTGTTTTATTTATTGAAAGGGGCAAAATGTGCCTGCAGCTTTCTCATCTACCAAACTGATGTTTATCACTTCATGTATTCTAATTACCAAGTGTCAGACAAATTATGCACACATTAACAAGCAATCCCACACTGCCCTCCTGCAAGTTATGGCTGAAAAAGTTTCCACATTCTGTAAAAACAATAAAAAAAGCAAATTACAGCACCAAAAATGGTTGATGTTTAGTGAAAACTTGAATTATTTGGTTATTTATTTGATTTAAGAGAGAAAAAATTGATTTTTTAAATTTAATTTTCAGTGTTTTGAATTAATTAGGGTTAAGTTTGTTAGTGGTTGATGTGTTTAAAGATGTAATTAGGTAATTGAGAGTTGTAGTTAAGGAGTTATTGAGATGTTGCAGTTGAGTAAGTGATTTTGTGAGGTAAAAGGAAAGAGAAATAGATACATTGATATAATTTGTAGAAATTTGAAAATTTGTTTACAAATTATTAAAGTTTACAATTTTTTAAAATTTACTATAAAAATCTGTTAAAATACACTACATTTTGTTTAAAAAAAAAAAAACCAAATACTAAAATTTACAAGATTTTGTAAAAAAATGTACTAAAATCTATTGAAATCTGCTAAAATCTATTAAATTTTGCAAAAAATCTGCTTAAATCCATTAAATCTTATAAAAAACTGCTAAAATCAAAATCTGTAAATCTTATAAAACTCTAATCTAAAATATGAAATTTAAAATTTTACAACCACCCTCTAAAACATTCTAAAAATCCACTTCCCATTCACCAAAAAACTTCCTCAAAACAACACACAACTTCCCAACCTTCCATTCACTCCACTCCATCAGCCCCAGACCACCACAACCATTCAATATTTCACTACACCAACAACACCTCAAATTAACACAACAAACTTCCATTAATCACTTAACACCACAATCCCACACACAACTCAATTGGTTCAATGAAATAATTAAACACCAGTTCATTGAAATAATTAAATCTCAACATAAATAACCTCTAAACACCTTAATTATCTCTAAAAATAAAATATAAACAAAAAAAATTTTTTTTTTCAAAAAAAATAAAAAACAATTAAATTTATCACAATTTACCGGAAAGCGTATGTTAAACCGTGAAAGTAACGTACGTTTCTCTTTACGGTAAATTTAATTGTTAATTTGTTGTAAAAAAAAAATAAAATTTAATTTAATTTTGTAAAAATAATCCAAAATGCCGATTTAACGTAAAGGGTATCTTTACAACAAGAAAAGTAAATGTAAAGTTAACTTTCACATTGATTTTACATTGGCTTGAAATTTGTAAATTTAATTTTTTTTTCAGCATCAGATACAATTATAACTCAGATCAACAATATAACCATTTACAACAATTTTTTTTTATAATAATAAATTTAATTATTTTAAATTTTTGTGAATCTAATTTTTTACGGTCATTATTAAGAAAATGTTATAATAAATTGCGGAAACGATGAGGCCGTTGACCTCGATCAAGAACATTCTTAAGACAATCGATAGATCAACTTTGTTATTGAACTGTCCACGTCTCGTTACCTGTGTAAAAGAAAAAAAGACAT
Organism: Stenotaenia linearis; assembly: GCA_034700445.1. Classification (NCBI taxonomy): domain Eukaryota; kingdom Metazoa; phylum Arthropoda; class Chilopoda; order Geophilomorpha; family Geophilidae; genus Stenotaenia; species Stenotaenia linearis. Next base: position 7,217 of record JAQIXT010002212.1, on the reverse strand, counting down.
TAATAAAAAAAGGAATAAATAAAAATAACAAAAAGGCCACACCTGAGTGTGGAACACGACAGGATAAAAAGTAGCGACTCCAGCACGCGACATCATCTATTTTTTGAGTGAACACCTTGTCAATAAAGTATACACAACAATTTAGAAAAAGTGTGTAAATAATAGATTGGTGTTTATCCATCATGAATTTTTTCTGGGGAGGGAGGGGGTTTAGGAATTTTTTTTTAGTTGAATTTTTTTAGATGTGTTTATTGATGTTGAAGTTATGGTTTGTGGAGTTTGGTTTGTTTTTATGGTTGGTATGTTAGTTGTTGGATAAAATTCGAATTTTATTTTTAGGTTTATGCTAAATTTAGGAGATTAGTACTAAATTTCTGTTAAATTTTGCAGATTGGTGTTAAATATTGATTAAATTTATCACATTGGTACCAATTTTTTGCTAAATTTAGCAGAGTGGTACCAAATTTTCTACAAATTTTAGAGATTTCTACACATAATTTAGGTGATTTCTTCCCAATTTCTATAATATTTAGCAGATTAGCCACAAATTTCTGCTAAATTTAGTAGATTTCTACAAAATTTAGCAGATTACTATAAAGTTTAGCAAATTTCTTCCCAATTTCTATAATAATTAAGAGATTTACACCAAATTCTTGCAGATTTCTATCAGGAATTTACACAAAATTTCCATCAAATTTAGAAATTGGTAACCAAATTTTGTACTAAATTGAAACTTAATTTCTATCAAATTCAGCAGTTTTCATCACAATTTTTATAATATTTAGCAATCTATAGTAAAATTTCGACAAAACTCAGAATTTCCATAAAATCTACATTTCTGCAATACTTATTACACATTTCTTCTACTCATCAAAAGTAAACTAGATTACAGCACCAAAATAAAATATTAATGTATCAATTAATATTTCAATACCTTCAATTCTGACACTGGAAAAGTCATAAACTCAACCCACAAAATTTATCATTACCTTATTAAATATATTGCGCATAGCCTAAATACCATTTAATTTTTTCTGCTTCATTTCCTTCTGCTATCTTACAAAAACATTTCATAAATTGAAATAAATGTAATTTATGTGTAAATCCTCAAGGCTAAAATCTTTATTAGCAAATAGGTGACTTTTCAGGAACTACAAGCCCTTGATATGCATTCGAATGTCTTTATCGACAAAAAACAAAACATTAATTTTTATTCTGCAAAATTTATTACTTACAGAAGAAGACCAAACAGCAATAAATTCTGCTCATCAAGAGCTTTCAGAAAAGGGGTAGGTTGATGGGGTTTATTCCAATTTCAAATTAAAATTGCATCCAAGAATTCTTTTCGTAGTCGCGTCGGATGCCCCATATATTAAGAAAATTTTAATGAAATGGGGATTGCCAAATATCCCACCTGTGAATGTCCATGGGACCTCTATTGAATGTTTGAATTGATCTCTTGGCCAAGATCAGGATGAAGTGTCTTGAGGAATGTCCATAAAAACATGTCGATTGTCCGGAAAACGTGCAAGTTCAATAAATGACTCCAAGGATGACCATCTATAAACCTTCACAAATTATCATCAACTTGACATTCTGAGGACATCCACAAAATATCTCTCCAAGGATAGTGCCATAAATTGACATCCTCAAAAGATCCAAAAGACATCCCTTCCAGGATGTGACTTTCTTAGGATGTCTTCTGGAGATATTTAGAATATCCACAAGTGGCATATTTGGCAATCCACAGGATGTTCATAGGACCTTTTACAGATATAAAAGATTTCCTAAGGTTGATCTTTATGTTGGCTCGATATCCACAAAATATCCGGATGTCCAGAAACTGTCCAAGTCCTATAAGTGACATTCAATGGATGTTCACTTGTGGATCTCCACAAAGCATCATAAATTGGACATCCTATGGATGTTTACTACCCTTGCAAAATTTGCCAAAAACTGGCATCCTCAGAAGTTCCCTCAGTCTGATATGGCCACAAAAAGATCTTTGAAGTTTCCACAGACATCCACAAATTGGACATTTGGCAATCAAAAGGATATTCTAAGGGCTTTCTGTGGACCTAAAAGGATATTCTAGGAATGCCCTTATGCTATCAAGATATCCTCTTCACAAGTCATTCTACAGAATTGTTTGTACTCTAGCAAAACACTTAAGCCTAATTGTTTCTGTAATTTCTCTAAGATATAACTGAGATATCACTGCCTTCCACAATATCTCAGAGACTTCTATGCAACAATTAAGCTTAAGTGTACTACTAGAGCAGTGTTATAAACATCCATAAGACAACCAATGGATAGAGAATTTGTTGCATGCTTTGTAACATTTGCTATTGTTACAGTTAATATTGATTTGTTCCTAATACATATTGCTGGATATATTTCCACTTCCTAATATAATAAACCTTGTTTTTCCTGTTCTTTCTCAAGTCAACAGAGTTTATCTCTTTAATATCTGAGTTCATCATCTCAAACAACACATGTACTAAAAATTCAAAGAAATCAACTAAAACTCCACAAAATCAACTTTAAAAAAATCTTAAACCCCACAGTTCTAATAATTTGTTTCAACAATTCCATCTTTTCCCAAAAAAAGTCAACAAAACCAAAAATCACAACTCAACAAAAATTTAATACTTTTTTTCCTCAAAATTAAATACCCAAAACTCCCTAAATTTTCCTCCAACCCACTTTCACACAATCCCCACCACCCCCCACCCACATTTGCACTTTAAATAAAACAAAATTAATCACTTAGTTAACCATGAAATTCGATTATGTATAAACTACACCACTTCCTGTTATCACATTTAAAAAGAGTCAACTGATATACGCCACACTGGTCAAGTGTCAATCAACTTTGCATATAAATGTCGAAACAGAGCAAATCTAGTGGCCCCCTCTGGTGGTGTTGACCTTTATAAAACAATGGGCGTCCCCGAGTTGCCATCTTGAGAAAAAAGTAGAAGAGAAAAACCGATCGAGTCGAGTGGTTCCCTCACCTTTGGGCCCCGCGACCCCATGTCTGGTGACGCATCTCGCAAAACGCGACGATTGTTTTCCTCGTTAGGAGGAAACAAATCCGTTCTGCATCACCGGAATATCGTTTTATTAACGTTAAACGATGCAATGGACTGTTGGCACGCGATGCCATACTTAGTATTTATCGCCCAAGAAGTTCCTCGTAACGTCGCGAACTTGCATCGATACGTTTCAACTTGGGTAGATATTTGAATTGTGTAAAGATTTTGATTTGTGTAAAGATTTTGATTTGTGTAAAGATTTTGACTTGTGGCTTCGGAATTGACGTTGCTGCAACGATGTTTTGACGTTACTCGTATCGCCGAAGATGATATTTGTTGAACCAATTTCTGAAAAAAGATATTAAAAAAATGTTTCTTTTTTTACCTTGTTACTTGGATTACACTGTACTGTTTAGTTTGCAATTATTTAGGTGTTTACAGATGGTTTATACATGCAAATAATGTATTTAAATCTGTTTATAACTTAATTGCATCCTATTTAGACAGTTTTACACCTGAAAATGTTACTTTACACAACCCAAGGAACAGACTGTTCCTTGCACAACCTAACATACAAAAGACATTTACTTTTAGACACATTTACATGTAGGAAACAATGTAATCACACATCCTAATACACTAAAACACAGAATTTACACATGAAAACCCTATATTTACACCATTTTACATACTAAACATCCTTTTTATTCATTTTCCAAACTCTATTTTCACCATTATATAAATTCATCATACAATATCATGTTATTTCCACCTGTAAAAAATTTAAACACTGTAAATTTACAGTAATTACATTCATTACACTCATTTATACATCACACTCCTTTATAATACACCACTCACCACCACTTCACTCACTTTCACAACAACAAACCACTTAATATTTAATCAAATCAACTTTTTCAACCCAAACAAAGAAGCCATTTTGATTTCACACATTTCCAATCAATTAAAATCAATATCAGCTGATTTAATCTGCACTAATGGTCATTATATAAGTTTCACTGCTTTCTAAACATTTGTAAACAAACCTTGTCTGTTACCATACATTGATAATGATATCATTTTTAGATTTTCTGATACTAATTATAATTTAAGAAATTTCCCCATCCTTTTATATATTTTATTAAATGTTGCTCTATATTCCCTTACCTTACCTTTAATTATCAGTTCATGGATTGGATTGCCAAAGTTTCATGTAATCAGACTTAGAAATTTTAAAAAAAATTAAAAAAATTAAAAAATGGCTGATCACATGAGATTTTATTATCAATGTTTATTTTTCTTGTCATTATAAAGCATTTTTACAGTTAAAGTGATGTTGAAAGTTGTTTTAATTGTTGATTTAGTGGGTTTATTTGGTTATTTTACCTGTAATTTGCTTATAAGTGTTCTTAAACAGTAAAAAAGTTGAATTTACATTTAATTAAAGCAATATTTTTTTATATTTTAGTGTTCAGCACTTTTTTAACACTAAACTAACTGTTTTTATTCATTTACAAACACAAAACATCCAACTTTCTTTAATATTTCAGTGTTTAACACCCCTTAAACACTTCTAAACCCACCTTTAACACTGACAAACCAAATTTTCCTTTCAATTTCACCATTTTAACACATTTTTAAAACAAAATTCACCTCATTTATCTACTTATTAACACAAAATATCCAACTCCCCTAATATTCTGCTGTCTAACACCCCTTAAACACTGTTAAAATCAACATAAACACTAAAAATCAAACAAAAATAACACTTCAACAAACAAAAAACACAAAATCTCTCAAGAAACAACACTTTAAACACTGTTAAAACCAACTTAAACACCCAAATCCTCCTTAAACACCACTTTTAAACACCCAAACTCCCTCCAACCCCCAAACCAATCAAATTCCCCACTTCCAAACACTCCACCTTCACCCACAATCCCACCACCATCCACCATCTTGTTTTTTATTCACTCCTAACTCACTGTCTTTAAAACCTCACCTTAAGCACTCAAGAACTTTTCAACTTTTTTTAGATCGTTTTACAAAGTAATGATTGCAGATAAAAGCAATCAATTTTTACTAAAAGATTAAAAAAAAATATTAAAAAAAATATAAAAAAAAATTTTTTTTGGTTAAAAAAAAAATTAAAAATTATCTGCACGCGTGTGGGCGCCAGTACACTTTCCAAAGTTCTCAGTCATCAAAAAATCAATCATAAATCAATTTCTGCCCCTGTCATGTCATGGAAACCATAAAACAAATAATGTTTATTATAATTTTTTTTTTTACAAAAATTTTTTGAAAAATGTGAAAAAATTATGATGAAATGTATAAATTTGGAATTTTTTTTAATTTAAATTTTTTTGTGTGCTGATTTTTGTATTTTTGTATTTTTGGAATTGGAATTAAAGTTATTAGTTTGGATAGTTATTGATATGTTGTTATCGGTGATTTAATCGGTTATAACTTTAACCCTTTAAAGCCAGTGAAACAATGTTGCAATGTGAATGGTTAATGAGTTTGGTTTTTGTAATTTTATTTTTGTAGTATTTATTGAAGTTTAAGTGAAGTTGTGAAAGAAATTTTGATTTTTGTTGTTTTTTTGTGATTTTTAAAATTTTTTTTTGCTGTTTCACAATTTTTTATATAAATTTTTAAATATTAAATTTGATTTTAGAATTTTTATGTTTTTTTTTTTTTTTTAAATTTTTATTTTGTAATTTTGTAATTTTTTAAAAATTTTATTATTTTTTTATATCATTCAATTTAATAAATTTAAAAAAATAAATTTTTGTAATTTTTATAAATCAATTACAAATTTTAATAACTTTTTGCAATTTTAGTAAATTTTATATATTTTACCAACTTTTATAATTTTTGTAAACATTTTTTTGTAATTTCATACTTTTTCCAATAATTTTTTTACTCCCCAAACAATTTTTATAATTTTTCAATAAAAATTCTCACCCACAAATTTTTTTATAATTTATCAATACACTTTTACAACTTTTTCACAACTTACCAAAACTTCTTAACTTTTATTACACACCATTCAATAATGAAGTTTCACAACAACAACAAAATCAAAAAAAAAAATTTTTTAAACCAAGATTTTTTCCCAAAAATCTCAAAAATCCAAAAGAACAAAAAAAAAAACACTTAATCAAACCTTTTCTCACAAAAAAAAACAAACTTCCTGCTCCAAAGATATGTCATCCTTATCAAAATATCAACAAATCCCTCAAAAAACACTTCAATCCCACTCAAAACACATCAAAACCCCTTTAAACACCTCTAGTAGCCCTTTAAACACCTTTAAATGTCTCCAAAAATCATTTAATTACCTTTAAACAGCTCTAATAACCCTTTAAACACCTCTAATAACCCTTTAAACACCACTAATAACCCTTTAAACACCTCTAATAACCCTTTAAACACCTCTAATAACCCTTTAAACACCTCTAATAACCCTCAGAACCATTTAATCACCTTTAAACACCTCTAATGACCCTTTAAACACCTCTAATAATCCTTTAAACACATCCAATAACCATTTAAAAACCTTAAATGCCTCCAAAATCCTTAAATCACCTTTAAACACCTTCATTAACCAGTTAAACACCCTTAAACACCCCTTTAAACACCTATAAACACCCCTTATACCTATAAACACCCCTTAAACACACCTTTAAACCACTTAAACACCTCCCACAACCCTTTAAACACCTCCCACAACCCTTTAAACACTTCCCTCATCCCTTTAAACACTTCCCACAACCAAAAAACAACTTCACATAACACTTAAATAACCATAACTACTTAGTATCAAATTAGGCCTAATCATTCACATTTTTTTTCTTCCGCCGCTATTTTCTCTCTTCCTCATGCCGGGTCGAGGGTCACGAGTCCAGGGTTGATTGAGGAGAACGCGCGGGCAAGAAACGCAGGGTGCACCAGTGCGTCCGCCCCCGCGTGTGTGCGCGTGGCTTGAGGCCGGGAACGCGGCAATCACGTCTGACCCACATCGCGAGGCCCCCTTAGCCTTGCTCGCGTTCCCCAACCCACACACATATACCACTTAATTAACCTATTTCATTAACTGATAAACATAGCCCCTAATATTTATCGACGGATCTGTTGCGCAATTCGTTTAATTGGGCTTAAATGCTTTCG
>JAQIXT010002211.1:0-11748 GCA_034700445.1 Stenotaenia linearis | reverse complement strand
TTCACTGCAATGCAGGAAAAACTACAGGTTGCATGTTGCTTCCCTGCAATGCATTAGGGTTTCACAGTGCAGTACGTTTCGCAACGTTATAAGAAATCAATAATTTTTACGTTACATTAAGGTGCAACGTTTACGTTTTATTCGGTTAATAAAGTTATATCAAAACATTACATTAATATTTCAGCACATTGTAATAACAGACGTTATAACACAATATCATTTTTCCTTATACCGTAATCGTAATAACGTGTTTTTGCGCAATACAGGCCGAATCTCATTATAACAAATACCGTCACAACGAATTTTTCACTATAACGATTTGCTTTCTGAGCCTCCCCCTTAGGAAATCCATTGAAATAGATCTCGTTATAACGAAAATTTCGGTATATCGAAGGTTTTTTTGAAGTTCGTCATAACGAGATTCAACCCGTAACGTTATTTCTAGCACCGTAATAACCCACTCCCCATTATCTTTCAAAAAAGGAATAAAATCATTCAGTGTGATGGCGAAGATTGGAGTATGGATCAAACGGTCTTGGGAAGAATACTTTCTGGAACTAGTGCTAACGTCACCTGTGACACATAAATCCGAACAGGTCATTTATCATTAGAGTTTGTTACCCGCTGCGCGGACTCGGAGCAGCTCACAATTGAACAGCATCATAAATAACCCGTGTGCATATCAGTCATTACTCTACTTCGACACGAACTGACGCGTGCAACAACCGTTTTCGTGGCCTCATCTCAGCAGGGACTCACACACGACGAGATTGGAGGATTTCTTCCTTCAGGGAACACGCACCAAAGCCCATCGCGTAAATGAATCCTAATCTCATCCCGTCCCCGCTCTTGGCGACGCCGCTCAATTTTCTACTGTTGTCTCTATAAATTCAAGGTTTTAGGCGAAATTTACTTACAGAAGTAAATATTATTATAAAAAACAGCACTGTATGGGGTCATTTCAGTTTTTATATCGATAATTTTTCTTTGAAATTGCTTTTCATTGATTTTGTTGATGTTGACGTCCAAGTAATTGCCGCAAACGAAGTAAAGAGACCTGCACCTTAGAAAATTACCTCCTTAAGCCTTTAAGGGATGGTTTTTACTTTTTACTTTAGGATTCTAGATAACGGAAGTGTCGTCACAGATTATAATCTATGGCCTCGTCCTTTACGTCAGAACAATTTAATAATGAAAAACAAACATGGCGGTGTCGGCTTCGATCTAACTTTCTGCAATGATAATCTGAAATTTTTAGATGGCATCCAGCCATGCAAAGTGCAAAAATCAACTCAAACTAACTTTGTTAACAAGTGCATAAGCTCGTTATCATATATTTGGCACTCAAATTGAACAAAAATCGAATTTTTTCGGTCACGAAAAGATTGTCAACTCGACACAAGTTGAGATAAGGAAATTTAATTGCAAATCTCTTTCACACAATCCCTTAGAGCCAACACCTCACATTATATCTTCTCTAAGGATCAACTCTAGTATAAGGGACAGTGTACAGGAAGAACTCCACAAACTCTATTAAGTACCTCAGTAAATATCTCTATACTTTTCAGGAGCAACACGGTATACTTATTGATCATGCAGATCGAACCTCGGAATATAGATGTGAAATTATCGAATAATTACCGTCTTCTTGAATTGGCAATGCCTGAATCAACAGGAAAACGAGCGAGTCTTCACGTCGATATATGGGCCCTCAAGCGCAGCCAACTTGGGCAAATGATTGTCTTTGGGGCTTCATATCCTGGACAAAATGCTGTAATTTGGTACGATGGAATTTTGCCAACAACAACAACAATATACCTAATCAAGGTGAAATCGAAAAGCAAGATAAAAAGCAAACGTAATGAAAAAATAACGACGTCACTAGAGAAATAAAAATGAATAAAAAGGTTTCTACACAACGTGAATGTAAATTTTATTTCACAATTCAGTTACGAGATGATTGAGTTTCTCCAAAAACAGAAATGTTCCATTATTTTTATGACTTCAGAGAGAGCAGTAAAGTGAATTGAACTTTCGGAGTGTTTTCTTGACCTTTTGATTTGATTTTTATGGGATAACTTTACAAAGTATGATGATTAAGGTATAAAAATCCTTTTTTAAAACTTTTATTCACTGCATTGAGTAATTAGCGGTCAATTACTTTGTTTTTCTTTTTTCTATTTTTAGATAGAGCAGTTGATTTGCTCCTGCGAGGAAACAAGTGAAGCGAAAACAGTGGAAAGAATCGGGCGTTGTCTTGTTCGAAAGGGTCATCAGTCTGAAACGATCGATGTGTGCACTTAGATCAAACTGTTATTGGGTTCATGCTTCAAGTTTCCCGAGAGACAATTTTATACATAGAAGTTAGCCTCTGAGGATTACTTTTATTATCACACCGTTTAAAATAAAAATATATCAACATACGGACAGGAAAATATCGTAATGAAATAAACGTAATGCAGAACGTGTGATATTATAAGTTACTATAGTGCTTGAGTTAAGTTACTAAGCAATAGGTGTATTGTTGTCATGATTTGATTGGATATACAGTCGGACCCGCGAGAAGCGTCAATCAAGGGACCAGGCTGAAATTGACGCTATAAAAGCGGGTTGACGCTATAGCCGAGGTCGCTACTCGTGGGTCCGACTGTAGTTGTTATGTAAAAGCTGCTTATAGCCTTGTAGTGTTTTAGTTCTGTAATTAAAATGGTTGGGTTTTACTTATAAAGAAGCAGTTATTCATCCTCTTATTAATCACAGAACGAAAGTGAGTGGAAGTTGAATTTGTTTAGTTAGTAAATATTAAATCATATAATGTAATTATTGACTTACTATATTGCCAATTGGCTAATTTTTTTTACAATTTTAGCATTTAATTGGATTGTCAGAGCTTAATCAATAAAGTTATATTGTTTTGAATGGTTTTTTTTTAAATTTTGTGGCTCTGCAACCAATTTTATCAACTCGATTTCAACCTGATTTTATTAAAAAATTAATATTTAAATTTTTTAAACTTAAAATTGATGATGTCTGGACACGTATTTGTGTGGCAATTCCCCAGACACGTAAAAATATAGATTTTACATGATAAAATAAACTATTGACTCAGCAATGATCGTTAATTTCAAAAATCAACATCAAAGTGATAAAATTGCTTTCATAATATTTATGTCGAGGAATTGTAGTTATTCATGCGTATGAATTCGAACTAAGGTAAGGAATGTAAAGTATTTTTGAATCGGTTGGTTTTAAATGAGATTCTCAATTGAAACCACATACAAGAGCTTGAATTGATTAACTGGAAGAGTTTTAGATGATTTACTGGCCACTAATTAATGCTAAGCTTGAGTATACAAGTGGAAACACTCTAATTACCATGTTTGTGGTTGTGTAATCATTCATCATTTGATGTATCAATACTTTTCTTAATCTTTTCAAATATTTTTTTCCATAAAAAAAAATTTTATTTATTTTTTGTCGATTCAGATTTGGTCATTTCTCATTTTTGATTTATTTTTTCCATGAATGTTATTCATAAATCTTTTTATTTTGTTTCTGGGGGAGAAATTTATTAGAGTCTATTTTTGTTTCCAAATAATGTAGGGAAAGGTGACAATATTTGGTTTAGAAGAACGGAAACGAGCAAGTGTTCCGTCGTACAGATTGTAATAAAAACCATGTCGGCTCTACTGCCATGGTTGTTTGACGTCAACGGTTTCGATCCGGTTGCGTCACTGAACAAACTAAACTTGCATGATATCTTAAAGGAAGAGGAGAATAGACGGACTAGAAAGGTTCTTTCACTCAAAGTCAGTGGCTGTCTGTTACTCAGCACTTTTCCAGACAGTTTATTCATGTCGGTTAAATTGAGATAAAAAATACAATTCATAAATAGTAAAATAATTTTGATTTATTTCATTTCAGAAATGATAATATTATCTTCAAATAGCAAACAAAAAATTTAAATATCAAATAAATATTTAATGCAATGAATGCGGGAACACTTTTCTAGTAACAGCACGATACTGCTTTGTTACTACAGCATCGGTCGGTGGGAAGCTGCGGTAAGTCCCCAAATTATGGGATGCGGTACGAATAATGGCTGCCGCGTCAGAGAGAAATTATTTATAAAAAAGGCGATTGATTTAAAGTGAGCATTAATTTTTGAGATTGTTATTTATAAAAAAGTTATTTATATATTTATATTAATTTTCAGATCGTTAATGTCACTATTCATGTCCGTGTTTGTAGAAGAATGGAAAAATTTCTGACACAGGAAGAAAAAACATTTCAGTTACTAAAAGGCCACAATCTGAAATTAAGTAAAGAATTGTATGTAACGGTCTATACACAAAGTTTACATTCCAAACCGGCTTTTAATTAAGGTCAGCCCCTATTAACAAATTCATATCTTCATCTTTATAGGTATTTAATGACCCATTCGTGTTTATAGCAGGAACTGAAGATCAAAGTAGGAAGTAAACAGCGTACTGTAATCGAGACCAAAGTGCTTTCCTGGAACTTTGAATGATAACTGCTAAGTAATTACAGCTAAAAGGTAAGTTAATTTAGTTACTTCCTTAACTTATTCAAAACCAAACACAACGTTTTGTCAATAAATCATGTAAACAACATTTTTGCTTTTTATATTCATGAAAAAATAAGATAAAAAAAAAGCAAAATCAGATCCAATCCCTGAAGAACTAAAGTTACATGGTCAATTTTTTGGTTCGTTGCCAAATTCCAGAATTGAATGCTCTAACTTTAACCTTTAAAGAAGGAAAAGGTATATCGCTGAAGTTCGCAAGCGATATATCGGTCTTATGTGACCTGTCACAATACAAAAACAAATACAAATCAAAAATTAGCATGAAAATATAATGAAATCATTTAAAAATCCTGCTAAAAAGTCAAAAAATTACCTGTAGAGTTTTTCTACAGGTTTTTGGCCGGCTTTTAAAAATTTTCTAAAATTTTTTTACAGTTTTCCTGCAAAAACACTTCAAAAACTCTTCAGGAATATCAATAATCTACAGATTATCTACAATTTTATGGTCAATCTGTAAATTTTCTATTATTCTCATTAATAAATCTGTAAGATTGACCAAGAAATATCGATAATCTGTAGATTATGATATTTCTAAAGAGTCATTGAAGTGTTTTTGACGGAATACTATACAAAATCTTTAAAAAATCTTTAAAAACCTGTCGAAGAACTCAACAGTTAATTTGTAGACTTTTTTTTTAGCAGAAAAATTTGTGAACAACATATGTAGTGTCCCTTAAATCATGCAATTTTTAGTTCTTAAGACCTTAAAACTGCATTTTTCTGAAGAAAAACCGAGTATTTTTACTGTGTCTGAATCATTACTTTCATTTGGACATCACTATGATGCCGAAATTTCCATAAAATTCTAAAATCAAAATGACATCATTATTGATTGTTGTATTTGATGCCATTAAAACACCAAAACATCATTTATTTACGTCGGGACTCCGAAAGAACGGCATCAATAACGCGAGTTTACAACTTTCTTTCCGAAAACTCCGGAACTCATTTACACCATCCCCAGAGGAATTCTCCAATTATCAATTAAAAGTTCAGAATTAATGCAAATTTGATGTCTGTTATTCCGAACCGAAGCTCATCGACTGTTGTAAAGTGAGCTTAATCAAGAGAAAAATTAATTTAGCGCTTGAAACTTATCAGTTTCCATTCAATTAGAATTTTATGCACGTGTAACATTGAAGAATGCATTTTATATCTTGTAACTTTTTTTATTTTTATGATTTTTTTGAATATTTTTTAATGACAGTTATCTTGCTTAACATGCAAAGTAAGAACTTTTTTCTCATGAGGTTGCAAAGGAGTAAAATGTAAAGGCTTGCTGCCATTTATCACGGAAACGGAGTTGCCAACAGCCAAGAGCTCGTAAAATTGTAGGTGGAAGTGTAATGATGGTGTCTAGGGCACCGTGAAACGAGCAAGAATGCTGGTTACTGCAATGCATCTAGAAGAATACGTGGAGTATTACCACTTGACAAATCCAAAGTTTAAATGTTAAAAAGCAGTTTCGATCAGAGTGGGAGGTTTTTGGTGCGTTTTGTTGGTGAGATGTTTGTTGGTGAGGAGATTGGGTGGTTTTGTATGGGGGAGTTTGGGGTGTAATGGAGTTGGAGTGTTTTGTGTTTCTAAAGGTTTTTTTTTAAAGGGGTGTGAAGGGTTTTTGTTTGTAGTTGTGGTGGAGTTTGCTCCACTGTTCTCCCACTGGGAGAATAGACAGTAGTTATTTAAGTAAGTTTTAATGTTCCAGGTTTTGACTATTCTTTTTCCATGCTGACAGTGGCAAAAATTATAATGTAACATTACGAAAGAATTTGAAAATTACAGGTCGAACCTCGTTATTACGAACTCATTTATTGCGAATTCCTCGTTTTAACGAATTTTTTTAAAAGTTTGGTTGGATTCCTATCCATTCATTCAATGTTAAAAAATTCGGATATTAGGAACTCTCGATATTGCAAACAGATTTGACGGTCCCTTCGAGTTCATTATATCGAGGTTCGACCTGTATTTTAAAAAATATAGGTGGATTGAAAATATAATTTTCGAAGAAGACTTGTTTACATTTTGAATTTAATTCCTCCAATTCAAGCAATTTTGAAATATGATGACGCCCAATGTTGACGAAGGGCTTTCAAGAATGGACATTCTCTAGATCAGGCAGTTTTTGCTGGACCCATCTATGTCCAGTCTGTAGAGCTTTGACTGTAATAGTTAAGCTAATTGGGAGTATCATAATAAACAGGCAATTATTCTAAATAAATAATGCTGACTATACAGGGTGAGGCTGGAAGTCTGGTCCTGGGCACCCAGCCTAACTTAACCGAGCCCGGGACCAATCTTTCAGCCTCACCCTGTATATTTATCTGAGTTGTTAAATTATGACCTTGATCATACAATATGAGGAACTTCTTTCAGAAAAACAACCAATAAAATGTTTTCCTTTATTGCAGTATACAGGGAAGTTTAATTTTAAAACCACAAAGGCCTTTTTAAATATTAGCTTGCTTCTAATATTTTTTAGATTAAATGTAATTCTCCACAATTCCATGAGACTAATTGAGGAGTTACAAGATTTTATAAGAAAGCAAACTATTTTATGATATTTCAGATACAATAGACGCTGTTTATTGTGATCATGGTTAATGGAATCAATCGGTTAATGTGATCACTTTACCAAAATACCGACTGAATGATACTTTTACATTGAAAAATCATCAGTTATTGTAATCATTATTTCGGTTAGTGTGATCATTTTCCTTCCAAATGTTAGTTAAAGCATTAAAACTGGTCAAAATTGAATTTTAATTTAGTGTACTAGATATTAGAAAAGTGAAATTACTGTTGATAATTTACTCCTTTTCAATATTTAAGGTCAAAAGTGTAATAAAAATGTTATTAAAGTTATTAAAAGTAATGAAAAGAGTGTTGATGTTGAAGAAAAAAACTTGATTTAACTAAAAATGGCTCAACATCAATTGTTCTTTAAAATTAAAGGTTAAAATTACCCAAACACATCCTACTTTTGAAGTTTTAACACTGAAATGGTTGAGTTTAAAAAAAAAACAATCGAAATCTGCATTGATTGTGCAGTTGGCTATTGTGATCAATCGGTTATTGTAATGACTTTGGGCGGGTCCCAAAGTGATCACAATAAGTGGTGTCCACTGTATTATAATTATATTTTAGAAAATATTACAAGATTTCATCACACTGAGACGTACTAAGAAATTGTCTCATAAATTTATCACAAATTTATCACATTTCACGAACCCAATAAAAATTTCATTTCATCTTATCAAATGTAACATTTTTTGAAATCTTGCGAAGTCTCACAAGTCTTCTAAAATCTTGTTAGCACATCCAAAAGACAGTCTTGTGGAATTTCATTTTCTAATAGAAAAGTGAATGGCACTAAAAACAACAAAGGAAATTTCTTCAACTTTACTTTGATCTGTTGATTAAATTTTGCCTTTTATACTTTTGGCTACAATCTGCTTATGTATTAGTCAATTTCTAACTTGTTTGATTTTAAGTTTATTTTAATTTGATTTGATAGTTATTGTAATTCCATTATAACAAGTCAGAAATAGCTATACCTACAGTAGTTATAAATATCATAACTGATACCATAATGTCTAAACATTCTTGGTTATACACCAACTATTCAGCTGAAACTGAAAAAAACTAAATACTGGATGGTATAAGATTGTTCCAAAATCCCATCATATCCTGTAGGATTTTGAAACAATTCTTTGAATTGTACACAACCCACAAAAAATCAAAGGTAAAATATTTGAATGAGAAGGGCACCATACAATTTATTGATTAGTCATTTCAAAAGTGGCGTTTTTAAAATACCTGGTAGTACTTGGTATTCAAGCATACCTGGTGTAAAACTGGTCCATAACTTTTCTGTAAGGGTTGTTTTAAAATTTAATGTTTAATTAATTAAATCATATTTCTTTTTATATTAATCATTATTATAAACTTTTTGTGTATAATTGAAATCAAGCATCATTTTATAAGCTTAAACTTAATTCCTAATAGAGAGTTTGCGGAGAACAAAACTTATGTCTTATAACTTATAAATTTTACGTTAAATATAAGTTAAATTTATAATTAACATTTTCATAATTTTAAGTTTGTTGTTGTGATTTGAGGAGTTTAATTTTAAGTAGGGAAACGCTACGAGCTCTTCACGATGATGATGAGCGAGTGATATTATTTGTTGAGCGAGATTCTTGTGTCTATTGTTTGTTGATTTTATATACGTAGGTATATCTAATTTTTGTAAATAAATTTAGTTCTCTTTTGAACCCACTGAAGAGCATGTTACTATGCTAATTTGCTCATTGCTTTTTCATGTTTTAAAATATTAATACAACTCAAAAAATGAGTTTAATGCAAGAAACAATGTTTGATGGAAAATTAGCTTCATAAACAATTATACAGTCGGACCCGCCAGTAGCGACCTTGGCTATAGCGTCAACCTGCTTATAGCGTCACGTTTGGTGCGGTCCGGCCAACACTTAGACGCTGTAACCGGATTTGCTTGTAGCATCAACCTGCTCATAGCGTCAATTTAAGCCTGGTCCCTTGATTAACGCTATAAGCGGGTCTGACTGTATTTCATGATTTGTAATAAGAGTCTTGGGGTTCGAAGGAAGAAATACAGTATTTAGGAACCAGGGAAATCACTAAAGATGGATTTGTCCCACTGGCAATAATTATATACTGCGTCTAAATCTAATTTTGATGGATGTTGATTACATATTTAAATGTTTTGATATTATATCTTGTTTACTTAAAATTACACTGATTGATGTTTAATAAATAATTTATACAAAAATGTTTTTCAAAGTATACTGCAAAATATAACAATAAAACATTATTGTTTACAAAACATTAAAATCCACAGTATATTGAAAAACATTTGTTGATAGTTTCAATGTTATATCAACATTGTATTGAAGACCAGTGTGTCTCAAAATATTGATGATGCAGACCATTAGTTTTGTATCGATTACACCAAGGGCTGATTTAAACATACAGTAGAAATTCAATTGTCTGGACTAAAGGGGGATGTAGGTAATCCAATTGATTGATTGGTTTCCCACCTTGTACAAAGTGTTATTATTTAACATTGGCCTAATTTCTGTGACTAAAGCTCAGTACTGAAGCCAGTCTTTCTTCTGGAAATCTTGCCACTGGGAATTTTTAATCGTGCAGAAAAATCTTTCGAATGTGGGACTGACGGCTTTAATTCCTCTTTGAAGGAATGCCATTGGATTTTTCCTCGTTTAGAAAAATCACCAACCTTGGCCAGATTTCAACCCCATCCAGATTTCAACCCCATCCAGAAGCGAGAGAACTAATTACTGGATCACTGGTACTGGTGTAGATAATGTAGATAATTCGGATAATCAAAACTCATTAGTTTACTAACACTGATTTTAATAGATAAAAGAAAGAATAGAAAGTTTAAATTAATATGTAGGATATGTTGATGTGCTGCAACATTCTTTCGATTATTGAGTAAAATGGACCATTATAAATTCACGCTTTTTAAAAGCCATATATCATATTTATGGTTATTACATTAATGAGGGGTTTTTAGGTGCAGTCAATAACCCATTTGAATAGATTAGATATTACTTGCATGAATGAAAGGTGTGGTATTGTGGGAGCTGGAAACTTTATTTCTATGACTAATGGCAAAATCATTAGGAATTTAAAAGAAGAAATTATTGAACTCTTTTTGCTGAATTGGCATTTTTTTCTTTAGTAAAGTCAGTAGCAGTAAAGACCTTTTTAAATTTTAAATTTTGCAATTTTAAATTAGAAATTAAATTTCTTTTCACATTATAACACATGTAGGAAAAATAGAACAAATCCTAAAATTGATGGAAAACTACTGTAAACAAAAGAATGATTGCAGTCTTCTTGCTCTTGAATGAAAAGATTTATTAGTTCTACTTCAGACTCTTCAGAGGTAAGTAAACAATAAGAAATTTTTGTTTACTGAACTATCAAGTCTGAAAGCAATGAAGTGGTGGTCAGGAGTGATTAAAATGTGGTATCTGCTAGTAAATCTTCACCAGATGAGGGATGAGGTATGAAGTGCAGTGAATGAAAAAGTAACATAAAGTGTTGTTTTCCCTAAATTTGTCATCAGATGGAAAACTTGTCTTATAATTTAGAAATTCCATTAATTATAATTCTGATTTATAATTTATTAAGTTGATGTAATTTATATTCTTTGTAAACCTTACAAGGAAAAGGCAAAAGTCTGGTAATCTTAAATCATTATAGGTAAATGAATTATTTTAATGGGGGTTAACTAGGAAGTCTGGTGTGACCTTTTGTCCTTAAAGGGTGAGTGCACTTCAAATGTTTACCTTTTTTCAGGAGATTAGCCTCAATTTTCAACCCTTTCTAAGCCTTGCTTCAGTATTGGTGGAATACAAGTCACCCCATTTTAACTCAGTTCCCTCTTTTTAAAGTGGAAGAGTCTCTTGGAAGTTTTAAAGAAAATATTTGATTGTTTTAATGCAAATGAGTAAGAGACATCAAATTTATCAAATTTGGTCACGATCATTCTAAAAAAGTGATATTTTTATTAATATTTACATTGCAGACAACTTATCATCTCAAAGATATCAGCCAGTTTTGTTGCTTCAATTGATGTCATTTGAGCAAGCATTATTATTGGTCATTCTATTTTTGGTCATCAGCCAATATTATCCAATCAAAATGGTTATTTTATCCAGGTTTAGGAGGTTGAATAAAAATTTGCAAATTTTCATTCAAGTATCACCCATCCTTTAAAGATCATCTTCAAGGTCACTTATTCTGTAATTTGTTAACCCTCTGACTACCGGTAATGTGTACATTTGTACAAACTCAACTTCATGAATACAATTTTTTTTTAAATATTTAGTTTTAAAAAATTTTTTTTACTATCTTTGTTTGTTTACTTATTAAAATTCATTTGATGAAGTTATTTCAGAAATTATAGCAATAATTAACAAATTATTAACAATTAAAATTTGCTGCTCCTTGAGGTCTCCATGTTAAAGGCAGTTGGTTATCTCTTAATACATAATGGCGCTTCAACTTATGGGCACTTAGTTTCATTTTCAGGAGATGTTATAGAGGGCGTTAAATTCTGTTTTACCCAC
>JAQIXT010002210.1:0-11751 GCA_034700445.1 Stenotaenia linearis | reverse complement strand
TAGTTGATGAGTTGTGCATCTTTTAATTACAGAAACATCAAGAGAAATGATGTTTTCCTCAAATTCCTTCTGTGCAAAAAAAAGAATGCAAAAAGAATGCAAAAACCGTGAATTTCAGAATGCAAAAACCGTGAATTTCTTCTGCCGACATATTGATCCGTGTAAATATCTCAAAATCTTAATTTTCCCAGCAGCGTAATAAAATAATTGCAGTTCACCAATTCCGATTCCGCCCGTATGCTGCAAATCGAAAAAGAATGACGTTGCAATATCGTTTTTTATTAAACCGCTGTTTTCGTCCACTGGTATCTATTCGCAATGGCCTTCCTAGATCTCTTTGCACGTAAATTACAGTTAACGTTCGAATTTCCCGTGCCTTATCTTTTGGCCAATCTCAAAATCTCAATATTCCCACCAGCGTAATAAAATAATCGCAGTTCACCAATTCCGATTCCGCCCGTATGCTGCAAATCGAAAAAGAATGCCGTCGCAATATCGTTTTTTATTAAACCGCTGTTTTCGTCAACTGCGCCATGTAAGCAATGAGAATGCAGGAGAACTGTTTAAGGTTAAAACCGAACTATCTTTATTAACAAAAAGCTTGGCTTATATAGTAAGCCAAGAAGGAAAGGGTCGAACGTCACTTGATGCGCGTCCGAAGGTGTGGCACCAGAAGTGCCACCTGACATTATAGAAAAAGCTGATTTCTGTACAGAAAAACCTCGGATTTATTTGTTTCAAGATGGTACAGAGGACTGAAAACGAGTTGCGATGCATTTTTTGACATAAGACACATTTCAGAGTAAGTGAAGTAAATTTCGGTCATAAAATATTTAACCTTATCATTTTTATTTCAAATTTAGTGCAGAAAATGCAGTGAACCGTCGATGAGTCATATTCATCGAAGAATTTCTAAATCGGTCGAAACATGTTTTGTCTTTTTGTGATTTTATTTAATTTTTGAGGGGATGAAAATCCAACTCTTTACCTCCACGTGGTCATCCCTGGGTACACTGTTAAAGTGTAGCTGAAAAGAGCTCTGGTACATTACAGCTTTTAATTTCTTAAGTTGATTTTTGAATGTTAAAATCATTTTTGATATTAAGTTAAATTATTCACATAAGACCATATATAATTCTGTTTCACAGATGAAAATATGTGGCTGTGAATTCAGTGTGTCGCGATCCAATTTAAGATTAATAAAATACACAATAATTATCGTAAAAATATAATTTAATTTATTCGTTAAATTACAAAGAATTAAATACTGATTTCAGGGTGATTTATGAATAATGAATACATAATAAATAATTCAATAAGAAATATCATAAAGTTATCACAGACAGTTAAACTAAAGAGGGGAGAGCTGCGTCTGGGGCTCAATGCCTCCAGTACAGCACATGTGTCACACTCAGGACGAATAATGGTTAAAATAATTAAATAAAATAGTACAATAAAATGAATAAAAGAAAGGCCTTATTTGTCTATAGTGAAATCTATATATATATAAAGAAGAAAGTTATCTGTCTGTGTGTGTGTGTGTGTGTACTCTAGGCATTCAAAAACCGCTGAAGGTATCAAAACCAAATTTTACAGGATGATTTCTGAGACTATGGCGGTGGTTTTTGTCAAAGTTTGGATCATATCAAACAATTTTTTCATACATAAAATCGTTAAAAACACTAAAAAATGCAAAAAGATGGCTTCACTGTTTAGCATTAAGGGATTAAAGAGCCTGATTGGCCAGACTGAAAGACAGATGGGGGACAGGGTGATGGAAACACCACATTTCCCCCCATCAGCATGGACACGCGATTCCGCAGCTGTTCGTCTATGGAACCACGACTCCGTGTTCTCCCAAATATTTACGAGTTGTTACCCAAATTTACCCAAATAGCAAAAAGGTCTCGATGTCTCGGTGGCTTTGCCTTGCCTTGCCTTGTCTGTTTATCGGCATTTCAGACGTCCGTGTTTTGGTTGTCATGTTTTGCAGTCTTTGGACATTACAAGTGACTTTGCTGATATTGCACCAGTTTTTAGGTTCCTTAAGCTTACTGGCAGCAGTATTTCTTTTTCTTCCTTAAGCTTTCTGTTTTTTTTGGTCGTATTGGAGTGTTTTTGGGAGTATGGTTCTGTGAGTGTATGAATGTGTTGGTTGAGTTGTTTTTGGATTGTCTGTTTCATTTCGTGTTTTATTAGACTTTTGGTATTGTTAAAATTTTGTTGATTTGTGCTTATTACTGATTTTGTGGTGACGAATGGCCTTTGTAGCCGCTTGTGACCTTAAGCAGTATTTCTTCCTTCCTTCTGTCTTGCTTCTGTTTCATCATTGCCAGCTGTTCCATCTAGTAGCTCCTTGACTACTTCAATGACTTCTGGTAGCTCATTTACAACTTCAGTGACTTCTAGTAGCTCATTTACTACTTTAGTGACTTCTAGTAGCTCATTCAATATTTCTACAGCTTCTAGTTGCTTATCTGCCATTGCAATCTTTTTTTCACATATGGAAATTGAAAATATATCTTCTAAGTCATCCAATGGCATTTTATTGTCAAAAAGAAGGCTCTTTACTTTTCATCTTCATTTATGGAATAAAAATTTTTCGTCGTCTGTCTTTTGATTTTTTGTCGTCTGTCTTTTGCTTTTTCTGTCTTGCTTCTGTTTCATTGCCAGCTGTTCCATCTAGTAGCTCCTTGAGAAATTTAATTGAAAAAACAGAGTCCATTATTATGGAACTTTTTTCTTCATCAGAATATAAATCTATGAAATATTGGACTGCACTTGGAATTTTACACTCAATAGCCAACCTAAGCATATCAAAGTTACGGGTTTTGCTTAGGTCAGTGTTCTTTTCAAGAATATGTTTCAAGTAGTCTAAAATTTCGCCGAGTAAATTGTCGAAGTCTTCTTCCTCATCTCTGGGAAATTGTGGCCAAAATTCTTGTACGGCTTCCTGAATGAAAAACCCACACGCAATTCGAAATTTGTCAACCGAAGACAATTCTTGGCATTTACACTTGGCGTCTACTTTGCCATGCGCAGTCAATTTTGTGAGTTTGACACAAATGTCAGATTTCGATCTATCTAGGTGCAGTTTAAACACTGAAGCCAATTGAATAACTCTATTCCCACTGATCTGATGGGTGCGTTCTTCAATTCTTGCTGTAAAATCTCCGTAAGAAAGAGCTCGTCCACGTTTATGCAAATTTTGTCGTACATCAGGCTCCATTGGTTTTTGCATTGGAGTTTTTGGGTTATCAATAAGATCTTCATTATCCTCCTTTTCCAAATCATATTCAGGCCATTCAAAAACGTTGTAATGAGGATAGTGTTCTTTCCACAGCGAAATTGCTAATTTGGTTAAAGCCACTTCTTGAAGACTTGGGGCATTCAAAGAAAAAGCCATGTTGATTATTGATTTCTTCGAGTTCTTCGAATGATGGTTATGGTTGTGTGGCATGCTTTTATGCAATCCTGGGTTATAGGAGGGGGACAGTAGGAAGTCACGTGAAGCAGTGACGTTACCCTCCCTGGGTTATAGGGGGGGTTAGTGGGACATCACGTGATGCAGTGACGTAACCCTAATCCGTGCTTTTTCGGAGCCCAATTTCCATACAGGGATTAAAATGGCTTTCGCTTTGAATCTTCAGGAAAGAACTTTAACCAAATTCTAAGTTTAACTTTGGAAAAATTTTTACAATTACAATCGAGTGACTGAATGATTAGATATGATCGAAATGAATAAAGAATTTACTTTAGATGCTCGAAATGGACAATGTACAGAAATATACAGAAATGTGTAACATAATTGTTGACTATTGTAAATGCAATAATGGGTAAATCATGTATAAAACGAATCGTATCTCTTTATTCTCTACAAATAGTTATTTACACTATTGGAGAATCAGTTGTAGCGAACTTTGATACAACTGATTCTGATTCTCCAATAGTGTAAATCTGTTGTTGCCTAAGTGTTTGTTATGGAGATCAGTCGTGATCAATTGTACGTTTTGCAGGAACAGCTTTTACCGCAACAGATCTTCTAAACAAACCGATGACAACTTCATCTGCAGCAGCTTCAGTAGCTTCAGCTACTCGAAATGGACTTGTAGCTGCAACTTGAGCAGCTTGAGTTGCTTCGAAAGCATTTGCTGCATCAATTTGGGCAGCTTGAGCTGCATCATTGGCTCCATTTGGTTTGGTTTTTCTTGCATCTTTAATGGCACGTAATTCTACATCCTAAAAATAAAATTAAACTGTTACATTAAATGCAATTTTTATTAATTACCTTATTTGAGCGATCCATTTCTTTATTTTTAAATCACGCAGATAATTCAGGATCACACACGATGGTGAAACGCAATTAACCACAGACCCGCACTCAATTATACGAAAATTTAGCACAATTTTATTTAGTCATTAGAGAGGGCGAGACGGGCCGGTGCGAATTCCAAACAAATTCGGCACCACACATGCTCCAAAATATTATGATGCGACCGTCTTTTTTGCTGGTGGTGATGATGTGATGATTATTGTTATTCCTGTGATGGGATGAATGAATAGAACCCATGTCGATGTGAATGTGGTCTTCGCCGCTAGAGGCGTGTGGGTGTCGACGCCAGCCACTAGTTTACTCGCTGAAAACGGCACTGGAATGGGCGCTAATCCTATTAATAGTTCGGGTCACCCACCAACAGGCATCTTCATTTGCGTCTAGGAAGGGAGGCAATGATTGGCATGCGCAGTTGAATCTTTTTTTTTGTAGTTTTCTTTTTCCTTTTTTGATTAAGTTCTTGAGTTTTTGTTTTTTTACTTTTATTCTTTGGAGTTATGTAAATTGAAGAGATAATTTGGTGTTTTTTAAATTTATTGGAAAGTTGTTTTAATTGAATTTTTTTTTTTTTTTAAATAATAAATTTTTGTGAATGAAAAATAATATTATTTTGGGGTGTTTGAAATAGGACTAATGAAATTTAGAGGCTCGTTAAATGTAGGCCTAATTATGTTTTTTTTCGCCAGTTTCAGGAACAGTTCACCTTGAAAATATAAAAATAGCGTTAAAATTATGTAAAATTGTGAAATTGTTAAAATAACGCGAAATCGATGTAACAGTAACGTAAAAATAAAATAGAAACAGTTTAGGAAAAAAACGTAAATAACGTGAAATCAATGTTAGAGTAAATTACAACGTTTTACACGATAACGTAAAAAAAATGTAAAAAACGTAAAATGAAGTTGAAACTAACATAAAACTAACATGAAACATTATTTCATACCACAAATGTCTATGGATTCTAAAGTCACTAAAATGTGGCATGAGACGACCACCACCAATCATAGTAATCTAAATTAAATTTTTTTTAAATACATTTCTATAAAATAGAGTTTTATAAAACTTACATCCCTATGTTGTGTTGTTAGTTTATCTGGTATACTCGTCCTTGAGTTGAATGAGTCCACGATAAAAAGACTGGAGTTGTCGAATGCTAATACATAGTTGGATAGTGAGTCTAGTTCACATTCTAAAACCAAATATAGTGGATTGATTTCTCCCACGTAAAACTTTGCGAAATATGGTGGTGGCACCATCGTCTGAATCTAGCTAATAGTTCCACTGCTTGGAGCTCGTTTCCTATCCTTGTCGTTCTAAGCTGTTTAGAATATGAAATTAATCACAAAAATTTATTTATTCTAAACTTGACAATGTGTACCATTATATCGGCTGCGGGGATGTTTCCCCCAACTGGAAGGAGACTCAAATCTGATGAAGTCGCAGTTGACTCAGTTGACAACGAAAAGTTTGTCGTGGCTGTGTTTTCCTTTGTATTACTTCCTTACCTTTTCCTGCAGTTTTTCCTAATTGTTTGTGAAATGCTCACAAACAACCCAAAAATATAATAAAAAGTACTAATTGATTTTACTGAAAAGTTTCCCTTTAATCAGTGATCAATTAGTTAGAGTTGTTCAACGATTCTTGAGTATTATTCAAGAGGGTTGATGGGCGTTGAAAAACGTCACGTGATCGAGTGGATACACCTGCTCAATCACGTGAGATGCTGACGTGTATGTTGTGATTTGGTTCGCAACAATACGCGTTTGTTGATCTTGATGATGACTTGTAGTTTTACACTACAAGGCAGGCTTAATTCTTCCTTCTCCGTTCTACTTACGGTTTTTAGGTGTATCTTGTGGATGTTGGTTTCCTGGCCTTGTATTTGGTTTCTTACTTAGTGTTGTCTAGGGTTGTGTAGTTTTCTTGGCAGGTTCTTCTCGCCACGAGTGTGCTGCTACATTTGTAGGCTGAAGCGCGAGGTTTCCTAGGATTTACGCAATCGACGGCGATCGCGTACTTTTTAAGCCGCGTATGGTGTTTCGGACGCAGCAGGTGTTGACGGTGTTTCCCGTCGAAAATCCCAAATTGGGCTATCGATGGGAAAACGTTTCTCAAGTGGTTTGTAAGTATATGAACTTACAAACGAGGGCTCAATTTACCCAAATGGGGGTAAACCAAGCTGATAGCACAGTGAAATTCTCTCCTCACTCAACTGGAGTGAGGCAAGAACAGAAAATAGATCGGTTACAAATTGTAACCGATCTATTCCCGTCGACTGACACTCGATTGGGAAAACTTCTCCAAACGTACAGGAACCGGCTGATGTATGTAAGGCCCGGCGAGGCAACACAACAGGGCATCAGGAACCGAGGAGAAGAGGAGCGACCGGTCCGAGAAACTTTCAAGTTCCAACCCAACACCGCGTATAAGGCCCGGCGTGGCATCACAGCGTGGCGACAAAGAACGCAGAAGGAACTTCAAGGAAATTACAGAAAACCCCTAGACAACCGACCACAGCGAGGAATAAGGAAGAAGTAACCGATTTGACCGTGAGTAGAAAAGAAGAACTAAGAAACCAAGGAACCATAAATAATTGTAGCCAAGCCTACAATTAATCAGCACAACGTTTCATTGTTGTTGCGATTTCTATCGCAACAACTTGAAGCGTTTTTTAGGCCTTTGTGAGTGTTTAACACCACTCACATTTGTATATTTTTCTTGGACAATAGCTCTAGGGAAAACAACTGTAAAAGGAGTAATTCTTTTACAATCATCAATCAATAAGTGAAATAAAACAAGGTTAATTTAGGAAACTAACAAGTTTCTTATTTTTGGTTAAAAGGTAAAACAGGTAAGAAATTTGAACACAGCCACGTCAGGCTTAGGAATAAAGCCAATTCACCCACAAGAATCAGCGTCTGTGTCTCCTTCATTTATTCGTATACCGAGGACCGGGAATCCTCCGCTGCCCCTAGATCGGAGACCTCGGAACTTGTTCACAGCTTGACGGTTCCTGGGATTCGGCGGCAGAAATACAATGACGCGGCCACAGAGATTGCTCGAACGTTAGTTGCATGTTCGCAGAATGAGTGAATAAAGTCTTGAGGCTAGGACTTTGCTCGAGGGTGGCTTTGGCTTCTTTCAGACTGTCCCGACATGGAGTTTGCTTGACGCATCATAACAAGTAAGGTGGATGGCAAGCTCGGCCCATCTGTTTCTGGTCTACAGAGCTTTGACTGTTTCTGATGTCATTTATAAAAAAAATTGATCAAGTGTTTTGTATCCAATTCATACTGAATTGAAACAGGAAATGTGAGATGTCAGACAATGAGGACAAGTGTTAATGAAAGTGATGAAGGTGAATTTAATAATATGTTAGAACTTGAAAAGGATGACGAGTTCTCCAATGCTAGTCATGAAAATTTCTGAGATGTAATTGTTAAATTATATGCAAAATCTTTTCAAAAATCCTCCTATCAAAAATAAGTGAGCAAAAATATGTAAGAGATAGTTTGGAAATGAACTAAGACTCATTTTGGACACACAAATGAAATAAAATAGCTTGGTGGAAATTATTATAAAATTATCCAAGTTATACGTATGTGTTTTCAAATCCCTTATTGATGTAAAATCACTTTACCGCCTTGTGGTCCCCCTGGGTACTTCACTTGATGTGATGCTAAAAAGAGCTCTGGTGCCTTCGATTGGGTTGGGGTCACGCAGGGTTGCCAGATTCCGAAAATTTCCCCGCGGGATAACCCCCCCCCCCCCGAACCCATTGCTCAACTCTGCACCTCCCTTTCTGCTCAGTCACACACTCCCCCCTCCCTCATTGGTCAAGTCTAAACCTCTCTTTTCTTGGTGACGGACAGTGTTGGCACGCACTAATTTTAGCAGCGCTGATGGTAGCGGCGCTATTACGATATTAAATTAATTTTATTAAAATTAATATTGCAGGATATTAGGAAATGGGCTGGGCAGTCAAGGCCACATGTACTGACGTAGAAAACGCGACCCCCCCCCCTCCTTTTCCCTTCCCTACAGTGGAGAATGCGGGGCAACAGTTGATGATGAAGGGGGGAAAGGGGTGGGCGGGAAATTTTATTGCTATGGCGGGACGCAGGATTTTCGGCAAAATGACGGGACAATTCCGCCCAAAACGGGACGCCTGGCAACCCTGGGATCACGGTTTTCTATTCCTCTTATTGGTTTTTTGCCATGCCCTTCCATTTTTCTTTCTTTTCACTTCTTGGTTTTTGTTCCGTTCATGACTTGTTCCTGACTTCATTTGGAGGTATTATCCTGTGAGAATAAATTACATCTGTGTTAAAATTTAGATTTGTGTAAATATTTTGAATTGTGTAAAGTTTTGGATTGTGTAAATTTATTGTTATTGTGACAGATCATGTATAGCCTTTGAAATCGCTATAGTGACCTTAAACAAAACCATGTCTGTCTGTCATGCCATATTGCTTATTCGTGCACCGGCAACCGTTTCCTCTGCCCTCTAAAATGGGAAGTCCATAAACCAGTCAAACTAAACAGAAATTGGTTTTAAAAAAATCTACAGATAAAATGTAGATTTTATTAGCTGGGGTGGCTTTCCTTCCATGAGAATCATACACTTAAAGGAAAAAGTACCATATTACTTTGCATTGGCTGGCATGCCAGGAAAAAGCGTATACACATGATAAATGTTTCAGATTTTCAGTCTAATGTCATGTTTGCACACCAAAAATTCTAGTTACTTTTAGTTTAAACACATTTAATCATGTTTATATTAAAGTAAGGTAATTGCAGAAATTTAAATGTTTAAACTTGTTTGCTGGCTCTCTATGCCTCAATGGGGTCTGTGATCACATGATTGCTCATTTTTTCGGCAAAGCTCTGAATTTAGCGGCATGCAGGAAAACAGACCAAGTGCCCCCAGGTGAAAAGTTGGTCAACCCCACTTTTTCCAGCATGGCAGCCAATGTGAGGTAATACGGAAGAAGTTTACTCCCCATTGGGGCAAATAAGTTAATATTACTTTGCACAGTGGAGTAAATTTACTCTAAAAAGAATCTTTTTATTATTACATTGGATAGTTTTAATTGGATTAGGTTAAGGATACACTTAAAAATAGAGGTTTAGACAAATGAGAATAAGCCATTTCAGAATGCTTCAATTTACTTATTCTATGCCTTAAACTGCAGGAATAATCTGCCTTATGCATGTGTTAATATAAAGGATCCAAGTAGCAACAAATGCATCTTTGGTTAGAAGTTTGTGCTATTTTGAAGTTTTTTGAGTTGTTGGTAAGAATGTTTAAATCTTAAATATCCAATTTTATGTATGACATAATGTATGACATTTTTTATTGCTTTACCTAAGGTGTAGAAATCTAGTGGTATATTATATGTACTCACATAAATTATGTAATAATCAAATTTTATTTATTACAAGGTCAAATTTATCTTTATAAACAGGAAGGCAGCAGAAAATGTAAGAAAATTAAATGTAGTGGAAATGTGGTGTTTTTGAAATTATTTGTTACAATAATTTTTTACCACATAAATTCTGGAAAAAATGATTTAGGGTAGAATTTAATCACTTTTATCATCCCAGGTCAATAAAATTTAAATTTCTATCATACTAATTTTCAAAAAAATATTTTATATCTGTCATTTAACATTAAGTTTTAAAATCTAATAAAATTTTTACAAAAGATTAAAAATGGCCAAAATTAGAATAAACTTGACCATAATGATCTACTGGTCATATTTCTTAGAAAACAAACTATAATTCACCAAAATAATACAATGATCAGTTTTTTTCCAAGAATAATTGTTCAAAAACATACAAATTGTGAATAAGAATTCATAATTCTACAAATTTACAAGACATGTAAAGCATATTTGATATTTCATTGATTATTGTTATCAATTTTAGTCGATTGTAAAGATTTATTTTTTTTTATTTTTTTTAAACTTAATGCTAAATGGCAGATATAAATTTTTTTTGTAAATTACTATGATGGAAATTTAAATTTTATTGACCTGGGGTGATAAAACTGATAAAATTCTATCCTAAAAAAGTTTTTTGGAATTTTTTGGTGAAAAATATTGTAACAAATGATTTCAAAATCACCACATTTCCCCTACATTTATAATTTTCTTACATTTTCTGCCGCTTATACGCGGGACACCAGAGGGCGATAAAATCGCGTGCTTTAACCCTTTGACAACCGACGAAAAAATGTTACGTTAGTGCCCGTGCATGTGTAGTTCAATCAAATAAGCTGAAACCTTACGACCAGAGGGCATAAAAATTGCCCTCTGGTTAGAGCACTCTACCCGATTTCGTCACAAGTGGCGCTATTTATATCAATGAATTGCTAAGAATTGTGGGTAAAACGGAATTTAACGCCGCCCTCTATAACATCTCCTGAAAGTGAAACTAAGTGCCCATAAGTTGAAGCGCCATATGTATTGAGTGAAAGCCAACTGCTTTTAACATGGAGACCTCAAAGGGCAGCAAATTTTAATCATTAATAATCCATTAATTACTATTATAATTTCAGAAATGACGTTGTCAAATGAAATTTAATAATAAAATAAATAAAGTTAGTAAAAAAAAAATTTTTAAATTAAGTATTTGAAAAAATTTTGTATTCAAGAAGTTGTGTGTGTATAAATGTACACATTACCAGTAGTCAGAGGGTTAATGTGGTCACAGGTTTTCAGGCAGAGAACAGGGTTGCCCAATTAGGCGATAAACCACAAATTGGGCTTGTTTTGACCTCAATTTGAAGGCGAAAATTCAGTTTTGCGATATGCGGTGTTTTGGGCTACTAAAAAATTAGATCAGAGTCATTGTCAGTGCTGTTACAATAAATTGATGAGTCAAATTTTAACATAATATTGCTTGGAACAAAAGTATCACAACATAATTTAAAAACACTATTTAATTTTAATTCTCATTATGGATTCTAATGATTTTAAACCTAATATATTATAGAGTTTGGTTTTTACTGTAGTCATTATAGAATATGCTCTTTCAACAGTTGCATTACTTATTGGCAAACACAGTAAAGTCATTACAAAAGTAGCCAATTCTCCCATCATCTTATTTCCCATCATAGTTTTAAGACTAAAAATTTCCAAAATTCCATTGCAGTTTATTTTGTTTTGACAAGTGATAATAACTGAGATGACGTAGCAGTGACTGCTGAATGTGACTGCTATGATTGGTTCTAAATAAATTACGTGTTTTTTGAAGTTTATTGTTAATCTCCATCCGCTTATTATTTTGTCTTTTTGTGCCATATGTAGGGTATGGATTTTTCGGGTGGAAAAAAACTTGAAAATCGGGGGGTAGAAATCGGGTGTTTGAAATTTTTTTCAAATCGGGTTAAATCGGGTTAAGAAAATATAAAC
>JAQIXT010002209.1:0-11758 GCA_034700445.1 Stenotaenia linearis | reverse complement strand
GTTTGTTTTTTTTTTTGGGGGGGGGGGGTGGGGTTTGAGGTGTTTTTGCGAGTTGTTTTGGTTGTTTGGGAAGTTAATGGGGATTAGGGTTAGGTGGGGTGAAGGTGGTTTGTTGATGTTTTTGGAGTTTTGGGGTCATTTGAAGTATACATTTTCCGATTTTTGTCGATTTTTTGAAGTTTTTTCGACGATTTTTGCTATTTTTGTCGATTTTTGATCGAGTTTTTGAGTTGTATTGATATTTTTATCGATTTTTTGGTTGTTTTTGAATTTTTTTGGGGTAATTATTACGCTTTTTAATCGAGTTTTTGGGTTTTTACTCGATTTTTTAGTATTTCATTGCCATTTCCTCCGATTTTTCGTCGATTTTTTTCAAGTTTTTAATCGATTTTCCACTTTTCATCGACTTTTACCATTCTCTACATCATTCCTACCGATTTCAACTCGATTCCTGACATTCAACATCCACTTAATAACATTCTCCACTTTCACCGACATTATCGCATCACTGACATTTAATGACGTCACTTACACACAAACACAAACATCAATCCACGTCACATCTCCGATCTCCTCCCAAACCCCATCCCAACCCCCACCCGCCCCCACAAACCCCTCAAACCCCCTCAAAACCCACTTCCCCCACCTCCCCCACCCCGAAAACCCCCCCAAAACCCCCAAAACCCCCAAAACAAACCCCATCTCACTTCCCCGCACCGATCATATGTTCAAAGTATCGCTTTCACTTAACAACGCATGCGCACCGCGCTCGCCTCATTGCATCACCGCCCCAACCGCGTCTGCGTGCACGTTCATTTCCGCTCATGGCACGTTCTTTTCGTTTATCCAGTATCCCAAATTGTCGCTGGATATCACGAAATTCAACGACTCGCAATTACAAACAGCGCTAATCTCTCGATTCGAGCGAAATACTTGTCGAGTGACGTCATCAACACTCGCGTCATTCACTGCCATACATCTTCCCTTTCGACGAAGATGGCTGCCGGACCAGGCGTAGTGAATGGATGTCCCGAGCCAGATATTGCCGATTCTCGAAAAAGGCCGTTGGATGGTGAAGGTGAAAGCGGTGTAACGAAACGATCTCATCACGGAGGAGGTATTATTTCACTCGGGACAGGATTTACGGCGTAGTTAGCGAGTTGCGGCTGTTGAAAGAACACCGTGATTCTTAACCCTAGTCGAGTATCGACTGTCGTGGCGATCGCAATTCCAACCGGCTATTCCCATTTCTCCTATACTTACACCTCGCATATTTTTTCTCGCTACCGATACGACTTTAATCGCTCGATAAAAAAGTGTTTTTGAGTTGTCCAAGTGGATTTATTTGCTGGAATCGAGTGTCAAAAGCCGTGTCGTCTGCAATTTTGTACACAGCCCTTACCCCATTTACCCATGTTTTAACGGGTTGGAAAAAAAAATTTTTTTCTGTGGAAATGGGTTTAAAATGATTTTTTTTTAAGGTAGGTGAGATTTTGTATAGGGAAAAAAAAAATTTTTTTTGAGGATTTTTAAGGGGGTCGCGGGCCGGGTGGGGGGCTTACGGATAAGGGAAATTGGGTAGTGTGAAATATGGTTTTAAATGCTTGGTTTGAAGTGGGGGTTCGGTTTTGGTATAGAAAAAAAATATTTTTCGGGGGGTAATTTTTTGTGATTTTTTTTGAGTTTCTGATTATTTTTATTGCACGCATCGGTTACACTGAATTTTTTTTTTTACTCTGTATTAAATGTACCTTAAAACGCTTATTTTTGAGTGTAGATTAATTTTTGTATGTTGAAAAAATAATTTTTTTTGAGACTTTTCTGTGGGTTTTTGGATGGGGGTTGGGGTCAAGGTGTAGGTGGTTTAGGTAGGAGAATTTTTGATTGTGAAATGTGGCTAGAA
The DNA here is from genome assembly GCA_034700445.1 of Stenotaenia linearis. Lineage (NCBI taxonomy): Eukaryota > Metazoa > Arthropoda > Chilopoda > Geophilomorpha > Geophilidae > Stenotaenia > Stenotaenia linearis. Next base: position 9,855 of record JAQIXT010002209.1, on the reverse strand, counting down.
ACACTTGTTTTGAGGTGGAGATTCGTTTTTGGTATTAAAAAAAATTTTTATCCGGGAATTTTTCATGTTTTTATTTTTATTTTTGGTAAAAACCCCCTAAAACTCGTCCTAAATTTACACTTAAATTTTTTTTTTTTACTACACATAAAATATAGCTAAAAACACTTAATATGAAGTCTAGATTAATTTTTATATATACAAAAAAATTTTTTTTGGAAAATTTTAATGCGTTTTAGGAATTTGAACCCTAAACTCGCACCACGTACCCCACCTTAGGATAGAAAAATCAGTACCAAAAAAACACATCTAAAAACACTTAAAATAAAGAATGGATTAATTTTTAAATACACAAAAAACTTTTTTTTTCAAAAAATAAAACTCATCTAAAAACACGTATTTTTAAACATACATCACTTTTAATACACTCAGAAAATTTTTTTTCCAAATATTATTCCTTGGTGGGAGGCACTTAAAAAAAATTACCCATAAAACATATCTAAAAACACTTCATTTTAGCTCTAGATTAATTCTAGTATATACAAAAAAAAATTTTTTTCTAAAAATTTCAGTCTGTTTTTAGAACTCAGTCTATCAGTTGATATTGTTTATATCAGAAGAAAAAATCTACTTTAACTCCCTCGCTGATTCATGTTGACTAAGTACAAAAGTTAAAAGTGGACGTTTAACACTTTTTAAACGCATTTTTCCCGACATGCCATGCTCGATTAACTCGAAAATGAAGAAAGTTCGAGAGAAAAAATTTCAAAATGGCGGATTTGTTTATTTTTTTTAACTTTTTGATTTTTAAAATTTTTTTTTTTTTTAAATTTTGAACGTTAATTCCATCACATTGAGATTGGTTTGTGTCCTCGTTCCATATTTAAGATTTTTTCATTTTTTTTCGTTTTCGATTCGTTTCTCCTTTTCAGATTACGTAATTTTATTGTTTGTGCGTTGCAACTTCCCGTTTCGGACGCGAATTTAATCTAATTGAAGGAAAATAAGCAAAGGCGGTGATGGGTCGAATTTTAATAAATTTTTTTTTTATTTTCTGAATTTTTTTGAATTAATTTTTTTTTTTTTTGTAGACAAAATGGCGGATTTGATTGGAATGGAGCTATAATTGTGACCGAATGCGAATGTCTTTGACCTTTGGCTCTGGAATGCGTTTTGCAGTAGCGAAATTCAGTGATTTGATGATTTTTTTTTTTTTTTTTTTTTTGTAAATTTTGTTGTGATGGAATTAACATGTGATTTTTTTTTTTAATTGGAGCAAGGTTAAGTAGTTAAGTTGTTTATTTGAATGAGGTTTGATGGAAGTGGGTGGTTGATGTGGTTTTGTGGGGTTTTATGGTGATTGGGGTGGGGAATGTTGATGATGGGGGGTTTGTTTTGGTAATGGAGGTGGGGTAGGGGGTTGAGAAGTGGTGGGGGAGTGTGGGGGGGATTTGGAAAGTGAAAGTTGGATGGGTTTGATGGGGATTATGGGAATTTGGGTTTTTTTGTTTGTGGAAAGTGGAAAGTTGGGAGATTTTATTGTTTGATGAATGGAATGATGGTGAATTTAGAAGAATTTTGATTTTTTTTTTATTGGAAAGTTAGAAAATTGAATATTTTTTTACTGAAAAGTGAAAATATTTTTAGGATAGTGGAAAATTTACATGGAAACTGAAAAATTTGAATATATTTTATTGAAAAGGTGGAAAATCGTGAATAATTTTCATTAGGATTGAAGAAACTTGGATAATTTTTGATAATTTTCATGGAAAAATGGAAAATTTGATCACTTTTCATCTGAAAAATTGGAAATATCATTTTTTTTCACTGAATAAATACTAAACTAGAATAATTTTGATAATTTTCATTAGGATAAAGGAAACCTGGGATAATTTTTGATAATTATCGTGGAAAATTAGAAAATTAGATCACTTTTCACTGAAAAAATTAAAAACAACAATATTTTTCACAAAATAAACACTAAAAATTATCAGAATTATTCAATTTTTAATGAAAAAAAAACTATAAATTTCAGAAAAACATTTTTTCATAAAACACAAAACCTACCCATTCATCACTAAAAAAAAAAAACAATCAGAAATAAAAAACTAAATTTTTATTCCTCTTACCAAAAATACCCCACTGAGCACTCATCCAAAGTCACAGACTTCAACTAACAGATTCTTCGATCATTCCAGAAAATGCAACTGCAATGCAACGAAAACCCAAACATCAACACCCCCAACAACCCTTACCAGAGTTCATGTCTTACCTGAAGTAGACTTTTTTTTTTCACCAGTAGAAGGAGCCTTACATTTGAAGATCCTGGTACCGAGTGTGGCAGCAGGAGCAATCATCGGCAAGGGCGGTGAAACGATCGCCCAACTACAAAAAGAAACCGGGGCTCGAGTCAAGATGTCCAAAGCTAACGATTATTATCCAGGTTAGCTCCGATTTATCCACATGGGTATGTGCGACATCAATAGTTGCGACAAGATGGCAACTAGTGATATGCTATGGACTGGAGTGGTTTGTTCGTAATGTGGTTCAGTGAGTCCTCGACTTGCGCGGATTCGAGTTACATGAATTTGAAGATATCTGTGAGGGGTGTTTCGATGCTCGAAAAATAGCGTTCGATACCGATATCGATAGTTTGCCATTAAAAGTATAGTGATATAATCGATATGATTATTTCTTTCGATGCTCGAAAAATAGCGTTCGATACCGATATCGATAGTTTGCCATTAAAAGTATAGTGATACCAATCGGAATCGATATTGATATTTCTCAATGATTTTCGATGCTTTTTTCGATAGATATCGATACTTACCTCGTGATAAGATTTGAACGTATTTTCACTCCTAAATTTATTTAAAATGGAGAATTTTGATAAAATTAACTTCGAAAACGAACAATTTCATTTTATGAATAAAATTGCGAATGAATTTGATAATTTTATTCGATTTATAAATTCGCACCGAAAGAACTAATAACTTAGAATCGCCCATTAAATAAGCTCAAAACATATTTAAAAGGCTAAACATTTATATAATTTGATCAGTTTTGAATCAAATTTGTGATTGGCTGTCTAAAACATTGAAATAAATATCAGTATCGAATTTATATCGTGATGCTCTGTTCGATACTTTAAAAATGTAGGATTGCCGGTATTGTATCGAGCACAATATTCTTAATAGACTACTAAGAAAACACACAAAACACTATGTTGCCCTGGCTTGGTCGGTGTGCTGGACCAGTGTTTCCGCTAGATGCAGTATTCTATCACTATTGGTGGCTATGGTATAATAAGGATGCAAAAGCTAATTAGTGATTTTTTCACTGTTTTGGCTCTGAACATTTTTCTGAAAGGAATGTCTATTAAACATTCTTCTGAATTTTAGCCTGGGACTAATAAAAAAAATTTAAATAGGCTTAATGCCTAGTCCCTAGGCAAGAAACCATTGTGGGCCTCCTATTTTCATAAAATAAAATTTAATTAGGCATAAAATTAAATACAAAAAATGTAGCCGTATGGTTCATGAGACACTAAGGCTAACGATCATTTGTCGGAGTAAGTTAATGCGTAAGCAAAAGTTGGTATTCATGAAATAATTCCTAAGTAAAAGATAGGTTATGTAGGCATCTTCAGGAAAATTATTTTGCTGAAGGAAATTTTGCTTAAACAAATAATTATGTAAATTTTTTCACGAATACAACTAAACTATTGCATACAATTTTGCATTTTTGTAGTTTTGAATACAGGTCGAACCTCGATATAACGAACTCGAAGGGACCGTCATATCTGTTTGCAATATCGAGAGTTCGTAATATCAGATATAGCGGACATGGATTTGAATCCAACCAAACTTTTAAAAAAATTTGTTAAAACGAGGAATTCGCTATAAGCGAGTTCGTAATAACTAGGTTCAACCTGTACGACTACTGGAAAATAGTAATAGCGAGTAGCGAAACGCTTGCTTCCAACAGTGATAGCATGCTGTTTTTTTGGTTAGCAGAGACAATGCTGCTGGACAATGATGAGATTGACCAAGCAGCCAGAAGATTTGAATGTCTGCCAGTAATGAAAATATAAATTGATTTACACTAATGGGCAAAAGAAATAATGCAGTCACAAATGATGACCGTATTTCTTCGAATAAACCTCTGGGTCTTATTTCAAATCAGGAAATTTTGAGGAAAACTTTGATAGGATTATTTACAAATTTACAAATTTATTGCCCATAAAAGTGATTTTTGTATAGAGCTAGCTTATTTGAGTCATATTAACATTTTAGTAGATTAAAATGAATTAGTGGTGCAAGTTGAGGACTTGGTGTAGTGGTTTGTGGTGAATAGGTAGATGGAGGTGTTTTAGGGGATTTGTTAAAATAAAGGAGAAATTGGTTGAAAGATAAAAAATATTTAAAAAATCAACTAATTTTAGTAGGTTTGGACATTGAGTTGAGAATTGAATTGGCCAATTTTGGTACATTTGATTATTGTAAGAAATTGATTAGTTTTGTTATTGAGTTGAGAAATTGGTAATTTTTGGTGCAATTAGTTTGGGGAAGCCAGTTTTGGTAGTTTGGTCAATATAAATTGGTTAGTCTTGGACAAAGTTGAAATATTGGCCAATTTTGGTAATCAATTTGTCCAGAAAATTACCAATTTATTAATCAAAATGAATAACATTGACCAATACTAAAAAATTGGTCCAAATTAACCAAAATAAACCAAAACTAATAAAAAAAATAAATTGCTCCAAAATGACCAATTTATTGACCAGAAAACAAACCAAAAATGGTTGAAAATTGATTACCTTGTCCACCCCTTTGGCCAAAAAAAAAAAAAAAAAAAAAAAAATTAAAACAGACTATTTATTTTGAAAATTGTTTTATCACAGGTACTACAGAACGGGTATGTCTCATTACGGGAAATCTGGAAGCCATCATGAGGGTGCACAATTTCATCATGGAGAAAATACGAGAAAAACCAGATCCAAATGCCAAGCCTGCTATAGATTTTGATAGCAAACAGCCGGCGGAAAGAGAAAAACAAGTATAAAAATTTAAAAGAAAAACATAAGTGCCAGGTAGTTGGTGTCGAAGAAAACAAAATGGCTGACAAAATATAATTTGATTATTTTTCTTTTATCGAATAGGATTTAGCGATGTTTTGGTTTACCAAATACTCAATACGCAAAAATATATAATCGAGTATAGTCGAACCCCGCTATAACGAAATTTTTAAATATTTTTCCGTAGACGTCATGTTAAAAAATTTTGTTGTAAGGAAACTCGCTATAACGAAAACCGGTATATTACGAACTGTTTATTTGAAATTTTTTCGTTATAATGAAGTTTTTACGTCCCGAGTTCACTTTTTTACCGTGAAGGACTGAAATTTCCGATAAGTGACCAATGTCGCATCGTTATCGGTTAATAACTTGATTTTTAGATCAATAAATGTTAGTTTTACTTAAATAATTTCGTTTAAATAATATTTTGTATCATGTTCTGCAAGATAGAGCACAAAAACAATGTTTCACTAAAAAACTCGATATAACGAAATTATTTTGCAAATTGGTTATAATAATCTCAAAAATTGAGTATTTGATTTAGCTTTGTGTCACGTGATTACATTTTGTGTATTGAGTATTTGGTAAACCAAAAATTGCTAAATTCTTAATTGAGTTAAATGATTATTTGATAAAACAATATTCGATAAAATTGATTAAAGCCGATTTTAAACGACCTGGCACTGATTTAAGAGTGAGGGAATGTTTTTTGAGGTAGTTATAATGGCACTTCCGGTTTGATGCGTTACCAAAAAACCCAAAAAACATCCCTTACTCCCCCCTTTCTGAAAACAATTTCAAAACTTAAGAAGGGGGGACCCTTCCTCAAAACAAATTTATTTCTCTAATACTCAAACCCTCCCCCCTTTTTAAAAAAAATTACAAAACTTAAGAAAGGGTCCCCCCTTCCTCAAAAAAAATTTTTTTTCTAATAACATTTCTTTCTTCCCGCAGGTAAAAATCTTGGTGCCAAACAGTACCGCCGGCATGATCATAGGCAAAGGCGGTAACTACATAAAACAAATCAAAGAAGAAAGCGGTTCCTACGTGCAAATCTCGCAGAAAGCCAAGGACCAGACCCTCACCGAGCGTTGCATCACGGTGATCGGCGAGATCGACTGCAACCGCAATGCCTGCGCCATGATCCTCACGAAAATCATGGAGGACCCGCAGAGCGGCAGCTGCCTCAACGTGAGCTACGCCGACGTCACGGGCCCCGTCGCCAACTTCAACCCGACGGGGTCCCCGTACGCCAACACGTCGCACGGCTCGTCGACCGTCATCAACGGCAGTTTCTCGTCCAACGGGAGCCTGAACAGCATGAGTCCGAGCCTCGGCCAGTTCGGCGGCACCAACTCGCCGCTGGCCAACCTGAACCTGAGCCTCAACCTGAACCCGATGTCGCTGCCCCAGCAGTCGGCCGCGGCGCCGCTCAACACGTCGCAGCTCGTCGAGTCGATCAAGGCGACGCTGCGCACGAACGGGTACTCGGAGCAGGCGACGATGGACATCGCGAACGCCATGACGACCCTGGCCAACTACGGGATCCTCGGACTGGGCCTCGGCATGAATTCTTACCCGGGGGCGCTGGGGCCCCCGGCCCTCGGGGCACCGGGCCCCGGGGCCGGCGGAGGGAATCTGTTCGGGGGCAACGGCGTGACGGCCATGGACACGACCCCGATCGCGCAGGGCCCCAACAGCAACGTGTTTGGGCCCATCGGGTCGGTGGCGAGCGGCTCGATGGGGTCGCCGACGGCCGCGCGGCCCGCCGACCGCTACGGGGACGTGTACGACCCGTTCCGGCGCAACTCGCCGTCGCTCGGCAGCCCCGGCGCGACGAACGGGCTGCCGGTGAATAATAATTCGTTCGGGCTGGGCACGAGCCCGGCCATGGTGGCCCTGCGCAAGAGCCCGACGCCGAGCGACAAGAGCAACGACACGGCCAAGATGGAGGTCGAGGTGGGCGAGAACATCGTGGGCGCCATCCTGGGGCCCGGCGGCAAGTCGTTGGTGGAGATCCAGCACTTCAGCGGGGCGAATATTCAGATCTCGAAGAAGGGCATCTTCGCGCCGGGCACCCGCAACCGCATCGTGACCATCACGGGCACCCCGAACGCCATCTCGACGGCGCAGTATCTGATCGAGCAGCGAATCAGCGAGGAGGAAGCGAAAAGGGCCCGACAGAATATGCTGGGCGTGATGCGCTAAAGGCGTTTTCTTTTTTTCAGTTTATAACCCTTTAATACCTACATCTCGTCACTGGAAGCCTTTTTTGCTGAAAATATGTATAAAAGAAAAAAAAATATGTGTGAAAAAACGATCGGTGAAAAATCCGCTTGTTTTTCTCCCGTCTTTTTGTCGTTTTCATGGATGATAACTAAATCACTGTTCTTCATAGCCACTCGTTGCAAAAATGCCTTTTCAAATAGTCATGAGGATTAAGGCAGAATTATTATTATTTCTTTTAATGAATTTCGCTTCATTTAACCCCAGATCTGTAATTTTTGTTTGAAAAAAATTCCCAGATATGACGTCGATTTCTATCAAAATTGAATGCCGATTATCATTTATGAATGCAAATGGCGTCTAACACATTTTCATGTTATTTTTTTTTAACGTTAGCGGTTTTTGGATGAATAACGTCATTTTTAAGTTGATTTAGATGAAATTAGCGTCGAAAACCCAATTTTTTTGCCCCGTTTTCTCTAGTCCGATGAAAGTGTGTCCATTTTTGCTCACCTTTTTCGTTTTTTCGCCTCTTTTTTTCGTTTTACGTGGTTTATGAGCTCTCTCGACATATCTTTTTTTCATGTTGGCTCAAATCTAGTGAGAAAAATTTGATGAAATTTGATGAAATTGAAAAAACGAACATGGCCGAAGCCTGGGACGACAGTAGATCTGTTGAAAATCTGTTGAAATTATGTCGCGTAGTAAATTTTTTTTCTTTTTTATATATAAAATTATTTTTTTTTCTTTTCTTCTTCAGCTTGGCTGCTTTTTTCGCTGCGTGTGTCGGGTTTGACGTATTTATGATGGACATTTCGTGTCATGTTAAATTTCACTCGTTATAAATACCTTTTTGACAAAAAAAACTAGTGTACAGAACATAGTAATGGTATTATAATTAATTAATATTATAATTATTAATATAGAAATCGTCTAATTTAAAGTCTTTATGGATTTTTTTTGAGTTTTTTTTTTTTTTTAAAAAAACATCTGCGGAAATGTGTCATCAATGTATTTCAGGTGGTAAAAGATGAAAATTTGTGAGTTCTTTTTTATGTGGTTTTATGAAAATTTATTGTTATCAACAAGTTGATTTTGTGTTAAATTTTTTTTTCATCTTCAAATTGCTTATTTTATTGGTGTTTATACTGGAAATTGAATTTTTTTGTTAAAATTATCAATTATTTTTGACATTTTTCAATAATTTGTGAATTTTGTGTTGAAATCTTGAGTTTTTTTTAAATTATTTACCTGCAAAAACTTGGATTTTCTTTTAAAAAATCTGCAAAAATTGACTTTTGAGTTTGAATCGTTTTAAAAAATCTTGTAAACTAAATAGGAAAAAAAAATGGAAAAGAAAAAAAATATTTTTTTGACTTTAGGGATGAGCTGCTAATGGAATTTAATTTGTTTTTGTGTGTGTGTTTGTATATATGTCACAGGCTGTTCGGCTTAAAACAATGTAGTTTGATCATAACAGGGTCTCAATGGTGCACTTTGTAAATCACTCGAGTTTTTTCGATAAGGAAAAAAAATACATTTTTCTCCTCTTACATGCTTCCTTATTCACAAAATGTCATCAAGCTTTGTATTTTTCAAATTTTATAAGTAATTTTGAGCAGAATTTCAATTTTTCAATTTTTCTTTTCATTTTTTTTGTGATAATTTTTAAAATATTGCATGCTTGTTATAACTCATTGGTAAAATATGTGTAAAAAAACTGCTCATCAAATTGCTCAATATGAAAAAAAAAAATTTTTTTTTTAATTTTTTGTTTTTTTTTGGATTTTTTTTCAATTTTTTTCAATTTTTTTCAAGTGCCAGGATGAAATTAGCATATTTGACAAGTTCCTGGGGTTAATTTTCATCGAATTTATTATATATTATATAATAATATTATATACGTGGATGCGTAACTGATTTTTAGTGAGAAAAACTGCAGAGTTGCGCATCGATGAAAAGTGATATTGCCAAAGAATGCAAAACAAAATAGAAAAGAATGTGAAATAGTTGATTTTAAAAAATTAATTAATTAAATAAAAAAATTCCATTTATTTAGTGGTCGGAGGGGGGAGAAAAAAAGTTTGATTTTCTGATTTTTCACTGATTTTTGTCTTTTCCTCTCCCGACCTTTTTCAGGTTCAAATATGCATGATGTAATGAAATATTATAATTTTTTTTTTGTTTATATATTCAGTGGAAATAGAAAAGTGTGTGCTTTGCAGCCTCCCTCATTTCATTCACTCATTTTGTCGTGTCTTATCATCGTTGAATTTACATGATCATTAAACATCATTCCGGGATTTGTGAATGGTTTTTAAAAAGGATTGAGTTTTGGAAGGAGTTTTTTTATTTATTGTGCGAGGTTGGGAGTTGGATGTGAATGTGGAAATTGCAGGAAATTGAGATTTGTGGAAAAGTGAATTTTTCATGAAATTTTTGAGGAAAAAAAGAAATTTTCATGAAATTTTTGAGGAGAAAAAAAGTGAATTTTCATGAAATTTTTGAGGAAAAAAAAAGTGAATTTTCATGAAATTTTTGAGGAAAAAAAAGTG
>JAQIXT010002208.1:0-11758 GCA_034700445.1 Stenotaenia linearis | reverse complement strand
TTTGTCGAAGTTTGAGGGAATGGGAATTGTTAATGAAAGATAAATCGGGTTTTGCGAAAGTTTAGAATATTTAATTTGTTATAAAACAAAAAAATTGAATTAAAACAAAGAAATTGTAAGTTGCCGTAAATTTAATTATTTCATTTTGATTCATCGTAAATTTCGAATACAGTCATCCAATTTAACCTTTACAAATTCCCATACTAAACTAAGAATCCAGACGATATAAATCTCATTTATAAACAATACCCCATAGCAATTAAAGCAAATTTATTATCTTTTCACAAATTAATGTTGATAAATATCAAATTGTACCTATAATTGACCAATTATAACCTTAATGCCACATAAATTCTACCCTTTAATAATCATAAACTGCACCTGTTTTTGAATTAAATTCGACCACCATCTTGATTTTAAAAACAAAATTTTTTTTTTAAATATCCCATACTTCCTTGCCACTTTACTGCCAAACAATTAACGAACCACAGCAATTGAATTACGAGTTTTACAGGAATCACCCATCAACCCCTTTCCTTTTAACTGCGCATTCTTAACCCTTTCGGAGCCCCACATTTAGTCTGATTCTTATCACTCAAGCACATTTCCTCCTATTCTCAATAAAATTCCCTTTCAAACTCCAAAAACTCACGTAACTCAACCCTTTAACGTCGCTCCACACTTCGAATTTATTCACCTATCCCACAATACCTGTTTTCCAACCTATTAATGCTCCCATCGTCACCCCGTTCGTTCCTTTCCCACCCCAATTTACGCCATGATAAACGAGCGTTACTTCATTTCGTAGTCTCGCATCGCATAACCCTTTTCTCTTCATTTCCACGCCGACAGAATGGAAAAAAAGGCTTCCAGCAAACATCTGCTCAGTTAAACTTTAAATTGACTGAGAAATGATTCATTTGCACCTGCCCTGTAAGCACTTCCGGTTTTCACACACCTGTCCGGATCCATCTGGTCAAGAGATGCGGAAGGAATAGACTCATTTTACCGTTGAGTCACTAATAACTTGTAATTAAGCGGATCCTTTATTTTTTTCCGACGGTGATGATACGATGCCTCCGGTATTTGGTATTATATTTAAGTTCGGTTTTTGAAGGGTCGAACTTGTAGTCTTTAATGTCAATCAACCCTAAAGCCGGATTACAAGCAAAATATGTTGTCTTACATGAACTGGCAGATTTAGAACAAGTTGAGTTCAAATACCTAAATTTGTATTCGAATGTCGCACTTCGTCGAAGTTAAGTGGATTATTTCGATTATTTCGATTCTTCTTGGCCAGAAGTGACGTATATTTAACATTAAAATTCGAATAAAAATTGAATTACAATTTTTAGCAATATTTGCCTGATTTTGCATTCAGGTACGCACGTCCGAGAGGAAACTGGACATTCGTCAATAAAAGACGCAATCCAATTTCATGGACGTCAAAAGTGTGAAAAAAGTGCATCTTAGAATCGATGAAATACGATAATTTGGTTTTAACGCGCAACTCTTGAGTTTTCCGGTAAAAACTATTTAGTATGTTGGTTATCCATCATTCCATTTCACAGACCACTTGGCAATTTCTCAGTTTTCTAAACCACTTAACCATTTTTTCTAACCAAATTTCGCCTTTGAATAACCTCAAATGAAAAAATATCTTTAAACCAATTCCCAATTACCATTTCCAATCTCCCCTTAAACATCAACCTATAAATATCCCAATAATTCATTTATTCATATATTATGACATCTAATAACACAGTATATATGGCTTTTCAAGCTTATAATTTACAACATATAAATAAAATGTTAATTACAAATCTGACTTATAATTAAGTCGTAAGTTTTCCACAATTTCTTCCATAATTTATGATAACTGCTCTGTTTTTAATCCATAAATGTCAAAAAGACTGTAAAGAGAAGACATCCAACCCTTAATGTCCAAAACAACCCAAAAACTCAAATTCCCTTCACAAAAAAAAAAATTCAAATTAACTCATAAAATCACCTCATCTCTAACCACAGGAAATCAAACAAAATCCAACGCCAAACTATTCAAAAAATGTTGAAACTAGATATTACAAACCTCTGAACCCAAAGAGTTAAGCAAGCAACAGCCTTGAAGTGATAAGATGGTGACAAAACTCCTGACCACAAACTTCCTTCCTTAAGTGGGATAGGCTCGAGGACCCTCTGATGTCATTTTCTCCAATTATCAACGTCGGCAGATAGCTTTTACTCCCAAATCATTCGGCACTCCTTTAAGTCACATTTTTTCATCAAAATAAAAAAATTAAGAAAATTTCGTTTTACTTGAAAAACTAATCTAATCAAAGGTGTGTTTGAGATTGCGAGTTTGGAAAGAAAAAAAAATTCGAATATAACATTACAATCATTAAATGAGAGGAATAAAAAACACCAGCTGTTATTGTTGGGTATTTCCGGTGGTAACACAAAGAGCGAGGGGTGGAAGGGAACCACATCCGGACACCTATGTGTACGAGGAATGGGAATTTGGGATTGGCACGCGCATTGCCTCGAGGACGTGAATTAAATAGATACAAAATAGTCGGAGATTAAAAAAACTCTTACTAGCCAAAGGGGGCAGGTGTTGGTGAACAATTAGGTATACAGCATATGGTGTTCGGCCTCACCTGGCCTTTGGACACCAGGTGTTGCTCATGGTCAGAGAAATGCTGCACAAAGAGATGTATTATTTCGTTTATGTTGAAGGGATAAAAAAATTGTTTGTTTGGTTTCAATGCTTGTGGAGTGATTGATGTTGTTTGATTGAAGAAGCGTGGTGTTGAGTGTAGGGTACGGAGGTATTTGGGATTTTAGAAATTCAAGGGAAGAAGTAACAAATACAATATTTATAAATAGTATTTTGAAAATAACAAAATAAAATACCGTAGTTTTTGGTGTTGTATTCGATTATCCGAATTAAACTGCGGTGGAGGTAAGTGCGACCAATCGATTAAATAAAAACAAACTTAGTTTTCTTTCAGTTTAAAGTTTGTTTACATCATTTTCACCAGCAGTTACAATACAGTCTCAATATAAAGTGATGTAATTAAGCTTAAAACTGAAGGAAAACTAAGTTTAGTTTAATTTTTGAATGTAGCTTCTGATTTCTATGATAAATCTTTGATTTTACCCCTTTACTGTGTACATCCTAGAGAAATTCAAACTAAAAATAGTTTATTTTAACTATAACCGTAGGTCGAATCACCCACAACACTCACTACCAACAATACAAAACAAACAGTGCTCACAACCAACAACTCAACTCTTTAATTTCCATCCACTTTTTAATTAAAAAAGTGAGTCTTAGAATCGGCTAGACGTGATAATGACATAACAATTCTAAAGAAAGTTGTGCAGTCATGTGGAAAGTAACGAGTAGCATTTTATTTTTTTTATCGTTGAATATTTTAGGAATTTCTCTACATTAATTACATTTATTTTTTCTTCTACCCTCATGCGCTCGCGCTTTGTGTCATCGTCAATCAAACATAAAAGAAAAGGTGGTGGTCGCTAAAGGCAGCTGGAATGCTCTCGCCCAAGGGCCCGGAATTGCTCTTGGTGGTCTGGGATAGTCTAGTAGTAAGTATCACGCAAGAAACATTGCTAACATTGATGTATCTGGTTTTAAGACATGTTTGATGACAGGATATTGAAAATAGATTTAAATTGGGATTTGAGAGTTGTGGAAAGAGTTTGTGTTTGTTGTTTTTTAATCTGTTGCTGTAACCGTAATGATTTTAGGTTAAACTGTTTAGTATTCGACTGAAATCATGTTGATAAGTTGTTTTAAGTCTGGGTTATATAAATGATAAGGTTAAATAATGCGTTTGCCCTTTACAAACTGACCAAACTGTGCGTACTGTTGAATACAAAACATGTGTTTTGATGTTACAAGTTCGTTTGACCAATGTTTGGATGTATGACAACATGATACAAGTACAGGTAATCCAATTTATGTCAACACGGTAATAAAGTGGAGTAACTTAAACATTCATGAATAAATTTGTCCATTTCTAGACTACTAAAGTCTGAATTTATATAAAATATCTGTGTCTTGTACTTAATTAAAGATCATAAGAAAACAGATACAATAACAATCAATCTAAATATTACACTTATCATTCGTTTCTGAAAAAATTTCAGCGGATTACTCTGCAAATCATTTGAAGTTATAATAGTAATGTGCAATTCACAAATTAACATGAAAAGTGCCAAATAACTTCACTTCAATTGTGAAAAGCAAATATTTTGTAGTTCACCTGCTATTCATTTATGACAAAATCACTACATGACCCCAAAACACAAAATAACCAATTAAATTCTAATTTAGCACTCACCTCACTATATTTGGATGTTCATAAGTTTCAATTTGTTTAAGCAGAGATATTTCTCTCAAGGCACTCATGGGAACTCCATCTTCGGTTAACGACACACGAACTTTCTTCAGAGCAACAAAACTTCCTTCATTCTTCAGATCCCTAGCTTTATACACAGTCCCATAAGCTCCTGTTCCAATGAGACCCACTTGCTCGTAGTTCTTGATGTTGCTGTGAATTCCAGTTAGAATTGAAGCTTCTTCGCTGCTCCGTCCACCCATGGCACCTTCGGACGACGAAGACGTACCGGGCATCATTGGGATACCAAGATACAGTCTCAAATCATAGTCTTGCGAAACAAAGGCATTGCTATACTGTTCTGAAACAAAAATACGAGATTTTGTTAAATAAGTTTTATAACTTCAGAAAGTTGAGAGTTCGCAGAGAACTTATGTCTTATAACTTATAAATTCCATGTTAAATATAAGTTAGATTTATAATTAATATGAATTTTAAGTTTCGCGACAAGTTTTGTTTTCTGCAAACTCTCTATTGAATCAAGTTTATAAAATGGATGAGTTTAGAACCTTAAGGATATTTTGTTAGATATAAGAGAGCTATATAGGACATAAATTGAAGGTGATGCTATCAAGTTGCAAGTTAATTATAAGTCTGAGTTACAAATCATAAATCTGGATTTCCAAAGTCTAGAAGCTTTAGTAATAAAAATGATTGAGATTGGTTGCAGGTCTGCATCATGGCAACCAATCCGAAATCAGACACATTATCATACAACAAAAGACAACCAATGAAATAATTTATAGATACAGACATCTAGACAACATTATTACAATCAACTTTCAACATTGTTACCTTTTTAACTCACAAATGCCATCACTGAATATGAAAAAAATTCAAATTTAAATTATGAACCAGAATGTTATAAATCCTTTGCAGCTGATTGCTGTCTGGCATTAATGTCTGCATGCAATCAATGCTAGGAGGTGATCTAACAAGATCATCTGACTCCATGCATGAGTCATAAACTGAAGCAAAGGAAGGCTGCAGGAATTTGATGGTGATATATACAAAGTTAGTATAGTCTAACAAGCATTTGATTACATATTTATACCTCATTTATTTACTAAACAGTGTCATCTACACCAGTAGCTGTAATGAAAACATAATATTATTAAATAAAACTATCAAAACCACACCTGAACCTCTTGCCCTTTCATTTACATCATAAAAACTTGTCCTGTTTTTTTCTTTCCCAAATTTAAGATTTGAACCATAAATGCAGACACCTTAAAATCAAACCTAGAGCCAACAAGTGATTGGTACCATTAAATAGCAGAGTATATATTATATAAAAACATATCATTACTTTTATTAAGGCCTGAAGGAATTGAAAGAAACTGGATCTGAAGATCCATTATCATAATTAACCCCTTTTCAAGCATCTTATGGTGGAATTTTTAATGGTATTTGCCTCATTTCTTTGATAGAAATCATCAGCAAGCAAAAAATCTACTTAGGACCAATAAATTGTGGATTATGGCAATGATAATGTTATTGCCTCCACTTCTCTTGTGTGGTGAAAGATGATGTCATAAGACAGACCTCATAAAACAATGGTAAAATCTGTGTTTTTGTTGCCGAGATTTGAGAATTTGCGAAAACAAGACTTATAACTTATAAATTCCATGTTAATTATAAATCAGATTTATAATTTGTAAGTTATAAGACCTAAGTTTTGTCTTCCGCAAACTCATTACCTTTAGTAAATGTAATGTTCATTCACTCTTTACAACTAGTTTAATCGTTGTAAATTTTTGTAAATCCAATTTTTCTTGCATTGATGTTGTTTATTATTTTCTACCAGGAGATGACTAAGTCCAAAATAGACCTTTACATTCCAAGTGTAGGCAAAAGGTCCTCAATTTCATTTACAATAGCAAATTCTCCACTGTCTGATTCATTTTTCTTGAAGCCCATGACACCAATATGGGCTCAAGGGGGTTAAACATGTCCTTCACTTGTGGTAAAATGGAATTTAGATTAAAAATTGTAATCAAACATTAATTTTTAAACAGAAAAAACATGAAAATTATCATCTTCTTATCAAATGATTACCATGGATCTGAAACACATGTCAAGTATAAACATTTCATAAATTTCACTTCATTTACACACTCATATTGTACTCATATTGTCATCTACAGCCACTTGCATTCATTGAGTGCCTCAAGAGCCACTTTCCACAAGAATCTCTGCAAGAATATCAAAAAGTTGATACTCATTTATAAATATTTAAAACCCTTATCAGAAATGATAAATCTAGATCTATTAATTAAACAAATCTGAATTAACCTTTTACAAAATTCCATCTTAATGCAGGAAACGAAAAAAAAATAAATCAAAATTCAAATAAAAAACAAAAACTTGCAAATATCTATTTGAAATTTTAATTAATACCTAAAAAGAAAATAAAAAACAAACTATTTAGAATAAAATATTAACTCATAAAGCAAAATATAAACTTCTTAAACAGGTTTAAAAACCTCTTGCTTTCAAAACACAACATTTCCTTATTACTATCAACAACGTTTCCCACAAACCATAAAAAAACGAAAAATCAGTTTAAAAATCAGTCAAAATCAATCAACACATAACCATTCACCCTTCAGCTAACTTTTCACCTTAAATTTAGCTGACAAATTCGTAGCATAACGAGGCCACATTCCTTCGACGACACCCCCGGTCCGCCATTCGACCAAAACCAAAGTCGGCCATCGCGAAAAGCAGACGCGAGTTTGGGGAGGAAAAACACGGAATTGGACGCTAAAATTTTTTTGCAGAGTAACGTTGCACCTAGTAGTTTAAGTCGAAATTGAAAAACATTCGTAACCTCACCTGGTTTGCGAGAAATTAACTTAAACGCACCCCCGAGTTTCAACACGCCGCACAACTCGAAACGACCACGGTGCGAGCAGCTGCGCGCGTCAATCACGTTTTACGTTCATTCAAACCCATTCAAAGCCCCCCCAAACCACACTCGACTCCCACCTGGGGCCCCGAAGTGTGTGATAAAAATAAAAAAAATAATTCCAGTCGGGTTTTTGCATTTTTTCCAAACGATTTTGTCGCACGGTCGCGAGAACGAGCGAGATCCTCGCGTTGGCGAGGGGTGTTGTGTTTGATGCTTTCTAGGTGGGTTCGAAGGGGTTGACTTTCGGTTTGATGTTTTTCACGTGACGTAGGGATGTGTGCAAAGCAACATGTAACACAATCATGTGTCCAAATGCTCCAGCTATGAATCATAGCAGTGATGTAGAAGAGGAAATGAAGGCGCCTTTGGGACTCACACAGAAAAGTTTCATATTTGACTCGCAACTTCCCGTAAGATAGGGGTTAAGGGAAAAAAATCACACCCTACACGTGTTGAAAGGTATGCGCATCGTATTTCACTCGAGGGTTATCATTTTTAACTCCTGGGTTGACTAAACACATGATCGATCAGAAATAACAGAAAAAATGAAAAAGATGGGGTAAAATGTAATTTCGGTGAATTAATTAATAAATGTTGGTGTTCAAGGGGTTAAAATGGGGGCATGGGAGCTTGTTTTGTGTGAGCAAAAAAAAAATTGATGAGTTTTTGGGGTTTTTAAATGGAAAAAAGTGATTTATGGTAAAACGTGTAAATCAGCGATGAAAAGTCCGAACGAAAATGTGAAATGAGAAAATAGAAACGAAACTAAAACGAAATTGAGGCTATGAGGGAGAAAAAAAAATCAAACATGGAGATTATATTCAGCACGTTATCAAATAGAAAATGCGCAGTTTGTTCGATGCGGGTCCCTTTAAAATCAAAATGGAGAACGATCGCACGTGCATTAAAAGGCAGGACAGGAAGAGGGAAAAATTAACCCCCCTCAACATTACAAGTGGGATGAGCTTTTATCCCCCCCGACCCCAGAATCCCCCTCGAGGGCCTCAATTCCTTCGTGTGAAGGAGCACAACAGTGTCATAATATTCGATATATGCACGAATAAAATGGAGTGTCCATCCACGGGGTTTTGCGTCGCCGAATTTTAATTACGTCACGAGTTAAAATTCGCTTTAAAAAACGAGGATTCGAAAATTGTTGCAACTGTTGAGCAACAGGTGGTTTCCCCAGTTGGAAAATGCAAGCAAACAATGACTGCATTCCATAGATTGGTTGGTTTAAAGGGCATTTAAAGGGTATTTAAATGGTGTTAGAGGGGTGAATGGGTTTTAATAGTTCGTTCGGTCGAATTTTAAAGGTTTGAATTTTTCTCTTTTTTTTCAAAATATAAAATTAAAAATATTCCGCTTATCGTTTTTTGTTTAGGGATAATAAATTGCTGTTTACGAATTCACACGTAATTTGATTATTATTCCGTTTTGTTTGTTTTTCCCGTTTAAAATGGCCGAATTTGCGTTTCGGTTGATCGTTTGATCGCGTTCCGTCGGTTTAAAGTGTTGTGTTAATTGTTAATGAGCCTCAACAATGAAAAAACGAAGGGAAAACAATGTCGTGTTTGCTTCCCGTTTTTCTTTGTTTGTTTTGTGTCGAGTTTTTGAATAAAGCGCACGGAAAAAGTTTAAAAAAATACTTTCCACGCGTCCATGATTATATCAACCCTTTAAAAACCAATAAAAATTACAGACAAGTCGTAGACACAAGTATAAAGCGGGAGGAAAAGGAAAGTGAGAAAAAAAAGTAGACAAAATAAAATGATCGGTCGCTCTTCATCATCGGTCGACGTGAAATTTCTCCGAGCGAATTTTATCACAGAAAACGCTACTTTTCTCCGTTATTTTCACTCGAAACTCGTTAAAAAAGCAAGACTCACCTGTGAGAAGGGCGAGACGTGTCTGATTGGGAATCCGTTTTGGCCCGGTCGAGCGTCAGCTGTGACTCGAGATCGGTCGTATCCAATGCAAATAATGAATGAAATTCTTTTCACTTGACATACAAGAGGAAACTGGTGGCTCCACTCGTCGACGAAACCAAATTTCTCTCCTACGCTATCCGTGATAGGACAAACTGATTATAAATCCAGTTCACCACGAATTACTTTTGACCGATTTTCTTGTAATAAATTAATAAATTTAGACGACATTTTTTTTTTAAATTTTAAAATAAACACTAACCTTCTTTTTTTCTTTCTTTCTTTCCAAGTGCCGCGTGTCATATGTTTTTTCTAACCGGTTCGGTCGAGATATAAATTCGCGTGAAATTTTTTAAAAATTTCTTTAATAGCTGCATAGCGTTTATCCTCGCACTGGAATGGATGAGTGATGTGTAGATATGAGTTTTCTTCCTCACGACTCACCGGATTGCTCGTGTCGGTCTCTCGTGGAGGAAATTTGAGTTAAATTTCGTAAATTCATTCATTTCATTCGTTTTATCGAATCATTAAACAGGTAATACTTCAAATTCGTGTTTTAGATATATAAAAATCTATAAAAAAAAAACACCAAAATACGTTTAAAACGCTTTTTAATATTCAAAAATGCAAATTTTTTTACAAACTTAAATAATCCGCCATTAAATACAAATTACTTAACGATTTCCTATTAGCGTATTACAAAATAAAGTTAAAAATATATACGATTACATACGATAATAAATACTTAATCTTTCATTATCGTATCTAAATTTACAACAAAATGTCGTCAATTAGGTTTATTTACGCTTATCCATGACGTCATATTTACGTCATAACATAAGCGATTCATAAAACATTCGTCTCCTATTGTTTTCAGATTACGACGAATTAAAAACGCTTTCCCGGTCGTCGAGTTACCGAATTCTACACTGAAAAAACACAAATTCATTAATAAAAATTGTAAAAAGAAAAGATATGGAAAGTTTTACGTAATAACAGGGTCATTGAAACGACATTAAATGCTGTGTTTACAATTTAATCTGAGATAGCTGTTGCTATCCGAGGTTTTGTTTCGTTTCGGCCGTTGACATTAAATTGTTGTGTCTAGTGTTTATTTCCGACAAAAATTCACGCAGGCCGGAACCGACAAACAAGGTAAATCGGTTCAAAACTCATTTTTTGCGTAAAATTTTTTTCCAAAATGACACGTGAGCGATAACATTCAAATATTTCATTCGCGATTCTTGAATTTCAAGAATTTAGGAAATATGAATAATAATAAGTGTGCCAGTTGAAAAAGCGCATTTTCCCATGACTTTTAGCCACTTCCGGTCAGTTCTAGGAGTTCCCCGACGTTTTCCATGTATCAATATTTACACATACCTTTATTTGGTTCCCACATTGTATTCAGTTTCTTTTATTTCCTTGTGAAGCAAATAAACGGGATAATTTGTCTGCATAATTTCGTGTCTGGCTTTTATTACGGCTTTTCCGAGGTTTAATATTGTTTAATCAACGAATGACGTCACTCGTCGCCGCCTTCGAGCGAAATTCCAATATCACCGGAAGTGAATGTCTTTCCCACGGCCTGGCCTTCACACTTGAGTTTCCGGGAGGGTCTCTCGCGATTTTAGTCACCAAAGGGTTGGGTGTTTTGGTGACGTAGTGCAATCGGAACTCGGATTAGTAATGTAAACACACCCACGCAATTATTAATTCAGAAAATAGACAAATTCGGAGTTAATTACTATGATTTTCTCATTAAAGTTTGATAATTGGTAATTATAAATAAAGTAAATTAAATTTCGATTTTTTTTTAAAGATATTTTTCTCGATTTAAATTATTGGCATTTTCAAATGGATGAATAAAAATTTGAAAAAAGAAAATAAAAAATTCTGGTTTTGTACTGATTATAGGGAGTAAGCAATTTTCTGACAGTTTTGCTTCACTTTGATTAATGTTCATCTTTTCTCATATACTAAAGCTGGTAAAAAATTAGTCTGGTAAACCTGTGCGATTAATAAAAAAAGAAAAAATTATTAAAATTAGAAACATAAAATGCTGAAAATTTAATATTTCAAGATTAATTTCCATAAAATTTGTATGTAAAACTGCTAACATATTAATGATTAATAGGGTCATTTGTAATTCAAGTCCAATTAAAGAATGTTACATAAAAAAAATCGATAAAACTGACCTTTTCAATTAAAATGAGGTCAAATACTTCAAACGTGAAAGATTTATTTACTTTCAATGGCTGGCAGCTGGAGTTTATCGCGAGTGATAGCGCTGTTATTTAATAGTGTCATCTATTAATGGAGTTTAGAAGCTGTTAATGAAACGTAGCGCGCCTTTAATGACGCTAATTTGTGGCAGATTATTAAAAATTAAAATGTAAGGTTAATTAGGTCTGTAATTTTTATTCTAAATGCGAATGTAAGTAGAAAACCTTGTTGGGGCCCGCTGGGTTTGGGCCTTGTAGTCTTTACTA
>JAQIXT010002207.1:0-11758 GCA_034700445.1 Stenotaenia linearis | reverse complement strand
ACAGCGTCAAAGTGTTGGCCGGACCGCACCAAACGTGACGCTATAAGCGAGTTGACGCTATAGCCGAGGTCGCTACTGGCAGGTCCGACTGTAATTACATATTTTTTTATTTTTTTTATTAAAGGTGGAATTGATACACATACACATTTTCAATATCCATTCATGGGCACTGTAACTGTTGATGATTTCTTTCGTGGAACTGTAGCGGCCATTGCAGGAGGGACAACCATGATAAGTTAGAAAAAAATATTTTATTTTTCTAAATGATTTCTTTCTTATTTTTCTTTTCAGTGGATTTTGTAATTCCACAACGTGGCGAATCTCTTCTGGAAGTCTTCCATAAATGGCGTGATTGGGCCGATGGTAAAGTATGCTGCGACTATGGTCTTCATGTTGGAGTCAGTTGGTGGTCCAGTACTGTTGAAAAAGAGATGGGACTTCTTGTCTCATTGCATGGAGTCAACTCTTTCCAGACCTTCATGGCCTATAAGTCAACTCTTATGATTGAGGATGGGGAGTTAATGCGCGTGTTCAAGAAATGCCATGATCTTGGTGCTGTGGCTATGGTTCATGCCGAAGATGGGAATATTATAGCTGAAGTAAGCGACTTTCTCAGCAAAAAAGATAGATAAACTCAAATAGGTACGTATATGGAGACATTTTTATAGCTTTAAAGGTACAAACGATGTCTCCATTCACATACCTTAAACGTTTTTATACCTTTTTTGATGATAGCTCCAAGTAAAATGGAAATTTAATGTTGATTTTCACTATTAGATGGAAAGAGTATTGCAGTCTGATGGAATCAAAGGACCAGAAGGTCATGAATTGAGTAGACCAGAGCAAGTGGAAGCTGATGCTGTTAATAGAGCCATTGTTATAGCTGGTTTGGTCAATTGCCCATTGTATGTTGTCCATGTTATGAGCAAAAGTGCAGCTGATCTTATAGCGAAGGAGCGGCTAAAAGGTTAATCTTAATATTTTATATCTTTCACTAAACTTATCATTGATTATTATAGGCTCAGTTGTGTTTGGAGAACCAATTGCAGCAAGTTTAGGAACAGATGGAACACATTACTACAATAAATGCTGGAGACATGCAGCTGCTCATGTGTTGAGCCCACCGCTAAGACCGGATCCGACAACGCCGGAGCATCTAATGGACTTATTGGCTACGTATCTTGATTTAAGATTATTGTATTTTTATTTATCACTAATATTTCTTGTAAAAAAGGGATGGCTTGCAACTAACTGGATCAAACAACTGTACTTTTACAACTGAGCAAAAAGCCGTTGGGAAACGCGACTTCACTAAAATACCGAACGGTGTCAACGGAGTCGAAGACCGAATGTCAGTAATATGGGAAAAAGGAGTGGTTAGTTGTGTAGGCAATTGTATTATTTAGAGAAAAATATTTTCTGAGAAATTATAAATTTCCTAACTTGCAAATTATTAGGATCAACTGTATTGTTGAATGATCTCTTACATTTTAAGACTCAATTTCTTTACAGATGACTGGAAAAATGGACCCTTGCAGGTTTGTTGCAGTCACAAGTACAAATGCTGCTAAAGTTTTCAACATTTATCCAAAAAAAGTATGTTGAAATTCAATTTCATCATCAATTAATACCAATTAATGCTACAATCAAGGGCCGCATAGCCGAAGGATCAGATGCAGATGTTGTTGTTTGGGATCCAACTGTTGAAAGAGTTATCTCCGCTCAAACTCATCACCACGTTTGTGATTTCAATATCTTCGAAGGAATGAGAGTGCGTGGTGTGCCCATGTATGTCATGAGCCGTGGGAAAATTGTCGCTAACCGGGGAAAGTTGACTGTTGTTAAAGGATGGGGAAAATATGTTCCAATGCCTCCATATTCTCCATTGGTTTACATGAGGATAGAAGCAAGAGATAGAGTAAGTGTTGACTATTGAGTTGATGGTGGAATTTAACTTATCTTTGATGATAGGCGGCTTTGGTGGCCAAAGCAGCTGTGGAGAAAGGAGATTGTAATAAGCATGTATGCAAATCATGTACTCATTAAAATTATCATGATCAATCATACTTTATTGCTTGAATTATTTTGTCAAATTTTATTCCTTTGAGCCTCTTTGGGGATTTCTTCTTCCTCAAGGGGTGGTGTGATTAAACTGAGACTTTGATAGAAGAAACGTTGTCACTGCAGGAGACATAAACGGGAGATATTGAAGAAATGCCAGAGGGTGTATTACATTTCGGGGGTATGGGGGGGGGGGGGTATTTGGGACGAGTTTATTTTATTTGTTTGATCATGGATATTTGATGGTAATTCAATGGAAAATTGCAAAATTTCATTGATAAATTGAAAAATGAAAACTTTAATGAAAATTGAATAAAAAATTGAAAAATTTAATAGTAATTCAGTGAAAATTGAAAGATTTAATAGACATTCAATGAAAACTTGAAAATAATGCAGAATTTCATCAAAATTCAATAAAAAGTTGAAGAAAGAAAATAATATGAAATGGAATTCTCCCTTAATATCCCAAATTTCATTATAAAACTGAAATAAAATGAAAAAGAAATGAATTTTCACTAAAATCCCAAAATTCCATCAAAAAAATTCAATGAAAAATTGAAAAAAAGAGTCAAAATTCAATGGAAAAAAATGCCCATTGGTTGTCCCATCTGTCTGAAGGGTTCAGCTAGTGATAATTATTTGATCTGTTAAGTCATTTTTTGAACATTTTAAATTAAACTTAAGATTACACAAGATAATCATCTTCAGAGAAGTGGAGTTGCAAACAATTCAGTAAATTATTCAGTCAAAAAAATTAACCAAGAGACAAATAAATACCCTTTATTTATAATCAGCGAGAAAGTAATCAAGAATTAACTGACTCTTCTATAATAATTACAATAAAATCAACAACAAAAAATTAAGTTTCCTGTAAATTAAGTAACAACTTGAATTCATCTCTCTTCAGTCTCTTCTCCAACCACCTCACAATCAATAAAGCAACTCCCATCAAAACAGTACAAATAATAAAAATAGACTGATTTCCATATCTATTACTTTCGTGATGCAACCACAGAAGTCCACTACAAGTGATCACATTCATTGGCACCCGGAACCAGTTCATCACATTCGCTCGATGCGATTCGGGTATAACTCTGCTCCGAAGAAACCCGATGGAAGGGTAATACAATCCAACAGACAACTCCAGAAGAAGAAAAGCGAACAAAGAAACAAAAACATGCGGGTCGGCGACACTCGTTGAAAAAACACAGACAAACATCGACGACAAACTGACAAACACAGCGAGCGTCAAAGTACTCGCGGACGAAACACCTTTGGACAGAAGAATTTCGTAACAACTGGAACCAATCATTATGCAAACCATGAAACAAGAAAAAATCATCCCGAGAGGCGGATTCAGCGGGTCCAGCACCGGAGTCCATAAAAACACAAACATATACATGACGCTTTCGAAGAGCGATTGGACCGCTCCCAGAAGAAAGACTTTTTCGTCTTGAAGAATGACCATAAGACCGGATTTGCAGGAAGTGCAGAACCGCGCGTTTAAGTCTCCGTAGTTTTCGGGCCACGTGAACCAAATGAAGACACCGGCGCCGATCAAGAAGGGAATTGCCAACATGAACGGAGCGACGGGTCCGAAGCGGAGCTCGTCGACGAAGATGTTGGCCGATATGCCGGCTTGGATCGCCAAAATGCCGTTCCAGAAGGTGATCTTGGAAAAGGAGACCGGGAGCCACTCCGTTGGGAAGTCGTTGCGAGCAACGTGTTCGTAGACGTACCACGACTCGAACGTCGAAAACAGCATGGACGTCGCGACTCCGCCGAAGATTCTTCCCAGGAGGAGGATGTTGAAGTTGGACGACAACTTGGTCAAGCAGCAAAGAGAATATACAATGCAGAAGGTGACGCAGAGCTTTTTCCGACCGAAGCGATCCGCCATGATGCCAGTCCCGGTTCCGAAAAGTACGCTGGCCGCAAAGCCGACGACGTATAGGACAGCGATTTGGGATTCCGCGAAGCCGTAGTAACTGTAGAGTTTGTAGATGTAGGGTCCTTGCAGCCAATCGGAGAAGAGGGCGAGGAAATAGACGGTGAGGAATCCGCGCTGGAATTGGATGAAGTTTGGGTTGTTTCCTGAGGATATGTGGGTTTTTGTTTGCCTGGCCCACATGTGGACCACTACACAAATGCATGCTAGAGATGAGAAGAGGATGTAGCTCAGTGAATGCAAGTTGTCAGTTGACTGCGCTGCGAGCGAGCTGTTGCTTGGTATCTGGAAAAAAGAGTTTTTGAATTAAAGGCTGAATTAAAATGTTAGTTTCAATATAAATACAGTCGGACCCGCCAGTAGCGACCTCGGCTATAGCGTCAACCCGCTTATAGCGTCACGTTTGGTGCGGTCCGGCCAACACTTTGATGCTGTAAGCGGACTCGCTTGTAGCGTCAACCCGCTTATAGCGTCAATTTAAGCCCGGTCCCTTGATTGACGCTATAAACGGGTCCCACTGTACTACAGTTTTTCTCTGTTCATTTAAAATCCTCACAAAAGCAAATGTCTGTTTCAGTCTAACGAGTTTTTGTTTTAATGAATTTTTTAACATTTTTGTCCAGTGGTCATTTTAAATGAGTTTTTAATCATTTTCATTAAATTTTTATTTAGTTATTTTTAGTTGTTTCAATGTATCTCTTTAAATTAAAATTTAATTATTTTCAGAAAATTTGCAGCAACTTCTATTGATTTTGAGCCATTTTTATAACATTTTAAGCGATTTTAAAAGATTATTTGATGCATTTTGTGGTTGTGTACAGGCAAACATTTATTGCACCTCAACTTTTGACCATTATTTGCTTCGCTTGAGCTACAAGGTGTACCGGGGATGTTCGGGTGCTCCTTATTGATTGGCATTTGGCACCCCTAGGCTAGTACCTACTTTGCCTAATAAGAAATTTGGCCCTGCTGGCAGAAACAAATTCTAAGATAAATAAATTTGTCACTATGTATGAATATAAATAAAAATTTGGGTTAAGGATGTTAGATTTTCTGAATTCTCATGTATACATATACATTCACATAGGGATATCAGATAGTGTAAAGTTTGTGTCCCATTTATCCAAAACAGTGAACACTTGATAATATTATATTACATCTGCCATATCAGGGGATTTGAGATAATTTCAGTCCTTCATTTGGTCATTCCAGTTGTTTCCTGAAAATATATGAACTTTAGGAAAATATTATAAAATATATTATATACATACCATAAATTATTTAAGTAGTAAGCACAATCTAAGAGAGCACATTCAAGTAATATCTTCACTATAAAACATTTTTATTTTATTACACTTTGAGCCTTCTAGTGAGAAAATTGAGAAAAATGAGCTTTTTATGCTAAAGTATCGGTCTGTAGATAGATATTTTTTAATATTAATTTGATTTATTTATTTAGATTTAAATATTAAAAAGTAAATTAAAAAGTAAATAAGAATTGTATGATCTAAAATGGTTTTATAAACAAAGTTTTAATTAAATAGCACAGAGTATCGGTCTACCGCGAGACTGAATTCGCGGTGAGTATGTAGACGGAGATAAAATTTCACATCACACAAATGATGAGAAATGGAGGACGAAGAGGGAGAAATGAGATCGGATAAAAGAATAAGTAGAAGATCGCTTTTATCCCAAAAAATATTATCGGCCGTTTTCTATGGCTGCGCATCGTTTATGATCGTTGTGATCAACAAAACTGTTCTCACTAGTCACAAGTAAATATCACGTGTAAACAACCTGTATACAATTTCGTCTGCTTTTTTAATTTTTAAAAAATTTATTTTCAGATTTCCTTCTATTCATTTCCTAGGAATCGGTCAGGTTTGTGTTGAATTTGAATTTTGAAAATTTTGGGTTAATTTTGATTTTTTTTTAGATGTTGACGACCATTTTAATTTTGTTTGTTGGGAAGAAATGTAAATATATTTCGTTTCCTGATGTCAATTCTGATATTACAACGAAGGTTTGTTGAGAAAAAAGTGTAATTGGATGTAATTATGTTTTTTTGAGAGTTTGAGGTGGAGTTTTGGAGGTTAAAGTGGGTAAAAATGAGGAAAATGGTTGTAAATTTGAGATTTGTGGTTGTAAATGTGAGGAAATTGTTTTTTTGTGGAAGGAATTTATGGAAATTGTAATTTTTTACGTTAAATTTGAGTGAAAATTTGAGGTTTTTGGTAAAATTGAATGGAAACTTGAGTTTTTTTTAATGAAAATTGAGTGAAAATTGTAATTTTTTAATGAAATTGAGGTAAAAATTTGAGTTTTTTGATAATACTTTACTGAAAATTGTAATTTCATTAGTGTTTGTTATTCTACAAAAAAACTAAGAATTTAACTCATTTTCTAGTAAAAAAAATAGCAAAATATTTATATTTTTGCCTCTAAACTGTCCACAAATCCAATTTCTTGATATCTTATGATCAAAACTTACAATTATGAATTTATATTTTAAAATTCCATCCCTGAAACTTTAATCACAAATAAATTTACAACATTATAAAACCTTAAACTTAATATTCACAGATATTCCCATTGCCATTTCTATATCTTGGCAACTTAGTTTGCGGTTTGGGCGGAACCAAACAACTTAGGTATGTTTATAACTTTTTATTTCATTTTTATTATAATTTTTTATTACATTAATAAAATTTAATTTCCAGTTTACCAATGTTTACTGTTCTCAGGAGGTTTTCAATCCTTATGACATTGCTCGCTGAAGTTTATATCCTCAAGTAAAAAAAAAAACATTTCTACATTTTATAAAAAATTTGGTTAAAAGACGTTTTACTTTAATATTTTTTATTGAAAAAAAAATTATTTAAAAAATTTATAAAAACAATTTATTGAAAAAAATAAAATTTTGAAAAATTTATAAAAAGTTATAAATTCAGAAAAATTAATTGAATAAAAAAATTAAAAGAAAAATACAATGGAGAATTCAGAATTTTTTTAAATAAATTTAAAAAAATTTCTTGAATTTTTAATATAATAATTTTTTTTTAAATTTTACTTCGATTTAGAAAAAATAGAGAAAATTCAAAAAATGTATTTAGAAAGAAACTTAAAATTTTTCTTTTATAAAAAAAGTAGAAAATTAGGAAAATAATTATAAATGAAAAATCAATTGAAAATTGAGAAAAATTTTAAAAAATTTTTGAATTTTTAAAAAAAAATTTTGAATTAAAAAAAAAAAATTTAAAATAAAATTTGAAATTTCCAAAAATTAATTTCTATTAAAAATTTTTTAAATTTAGTATCTACCAATCACTGCCAGTCAAACTCACAGTTGGTGCCATGATTCTTGGAGCCATAATTGCAGCTTTGTAAGCATAGTTTTCATAAAAATCAAGGTCAGTGACATCACATGAGCAAAACTCCTGATGTCATTTACCTTGAACTACAAATTACATATTTTAAATATTTCTTTGATTTTCTAATCCTCTTTTTCAAATTACAGAAATGACTTAGCATTCGACTTATCGGGTTACATTTTCGTGTTATCGAACGACTTTTTCACGGCCGCCAACGGAGTTTACATGAAAAAGAAATTAGAGTCCAAAGAGTTAGGAAAATATGGATTGATGTTTTATAATTCAGTATTTGCAATCATTCCCATTACTTTCATTTGTTGGTATACGGGTGAAATGAATCAGGTAACAGAATTAGCATTTTTACTTAAAATTGTGAAAAATTGATTTTTTTTTTTTTAGGTGTGGAATTTTGGAGATTGGACAAATTATTTTTTTTTAGTTCAGTTTATCTTATCCTGTATTATGGGATTTGTTCTTATATATTCTACTATATTGTGTACGGCGTATAATTCGGCGTTGACGACTACTATAGTTGGATGTTTGAAAGTGAGTGTGAGATTTTGGGGTTGGTTTGGGTCTGGTTTTAGATTTGTGAGGTGAAAGGGAGTTGAGTTTTAATTTTTTTAGGGTTTTGGTATAAAAATGACTGCATATTGCAATGGTATTGTGTAAAATGATATAAAATAACTTATATTTGCAATTTTTATGCTTAGAATCACTAAATTCTGCTATTTTCATGCAGAAAATGATTAAATCTTGTAATTTTTATGCATAAGACAACTAAAATCTGCAATGTTTATGCGTGAAATGGCTAAAATCTGCAATTTTTGTGCATTAAATGGCCAAAATCTGTAATTTTCATGCATAAAATGACTAAAACCTGCAATTCCATGCAGATTATGACTGAAATCTGCAATTTTCATACAGAATATGACTAAAAACTGCAGAAAATTGTAATTATTTGCTATAATATGGCTAAAAACCAAATTTTCCGTACAAAATTGCTAGAAATTGTAATATTAACCTACAAAAAACTCAATAAATGCAAAATTCCAAAATTCCATAAAAAACATAATTTAAATAACCGATTTCTATTCCAACTTAGAATATTTTTGTAACATACATCGGAATGTTTATCGGCGGCGACTACATTTTCTCAACTGCCAATTTTTTGGGACTGAGCATAAGGTAACAATAAATAACAATAAATTCCATTAAAAATTACAAATTATTTCTTATTTTTCAGTGTAATCGGAAGTCTCGTTTACTCGCTGATCACTTTCACCGAATCCGAAGAGCGGATCAAAGTGAAAACAAACTCCGAAGTCTCACATACAAACAATCTACCATTGATTGAAACCAAGAATAAAATTGATATTTAACTTGGCATTATTACTTTAATATTATATTAAAATTTTTGTAAATATGGAAGTGAGATCTTAATATTGTTTATAATAAAAAAAAATTAATAAATACTTACTTTATTGCTGTAAATTTCGAAATATCTCATTTTAGTAATCATAAATAGCTAATACAAAAGAATTATCTTTAATTATTTACTTAATTTTGATGATTTATCTCATTTTATTAGAAAATTCCCATTTAATTCATACAAATATCAAATTTATTTATAAAATACAGTTTTGGTCATTTGGAGTTCCATATATAAATTCCCACAATACACTGCGATGCTATCGATAAAACAAATCTTAGTTTAAAATCACTAGTTAGTCAGCGTCAGGGTATGTTAACGGTTCAATGTCTGCTTTGATAGTCAACATCTTAGTGCATTGTAACAGCTTTTAACGGATTTTTATTATAAAGAAGTGGAAAACGCTTATACAAGGTAATTTAATATATAAAAAATCAAAATCAAGTTGAATCACATTAAAATTTCACTCACTTCCGGTGTAGAATTTAAAAATAATAATTTAATTGAAATATTATTATAACTTGTATAAATTTGTATAAACTTTTATTAATTATTAGACCATTTGAACAGACAAGTTTATTTTAAATTTTTATTATTTTTAATGTCAATCAATAGTTTCGGTTTTACTTTCGATTTTAATCCTAGCCTCACATACAGGGGTGTTTTTATTAAAACCAGTTACATGTGGTTTTCAATTTATTTGTTTTTGTGTATCTATGGTAACAAACTCAAGTGAAAATGATGTAATGTTTTGTTATTTTTGATTTTAAGAGAAAAATCTGTTTTGTGATAAGTAAATCAAATGTTATTTTCACATTTCAAACCCCCATGTAATGTGGAAATGAACTTTTCACATTGATAAGGTAGAAAAGTAAAGTATTTTTCCTGTGAGCAGGATGTGTATTGACTGAGTTCTTGTAAGTGATGGTGTGTTGTGTTAAATATTTTATATTTCACATTCATTGAAGGGAAATTTTGTTAAAATAATTTTATTTTTCAGAAAATGGCAATGGCTAATAGGAAACCCAAAATTAATTTGCTGAACAATGTTGATGAAGAAGGTGATTCTGATGGTCCAACTTTAAGCAAGTGGGAACCAGTAAATACTAAAGTGCAATTTGCATCACGTGTTCAAAGCAGAAGGCTGAAAAGTGATTTTCCCAACAGGTTAGTAACAAATCTTATATGTGTACAGTCATCAGTCCATTTGGCTGATTTCATTCTCTAATTTCTATGGTTACATACAGAGCCCTTAAGGGTATAGATATCAAGTAGCAAAATATGTATGATTCAATGTTGATTTTTATTTGATTACTTTTGAATGTTTTGATTAAAAATTTCTGTCAATTCCAAGTCGAATCAATGTTTATTTAATATCATAAAATTACAAAAAAATCAACATTGAATTATCAAAAATTGTGGGCAACTAAATAATTGGTGCAACATTACATCCAATTCTGTTTTAACATGGTGGATATTTTCTAGAGACTATATTGTAAAAAAGTGTGAAAACTGAAATTGGCTGTGCTAAGGGGAATCCCCTGTAAATATTTCTAATTTATAGGGAATTTTCCTTCTTGACTGCAGAAATTAAGTGTAAATAAGAATTTTTTTATTTTTCTGAGCTGTATTACATCACAGATTTGTGTAAAAAAGATTTGCAAAAACAATTAGGAGTAGAAGTATTGTTGATTCTCAATTTTATTTTGCTATTTTGCTATTTTAGATGGAAGGGAAATTACAGTGTCATTTTTTATGTGGATGGGCTTATGTGGATTCTCTGAAAGAGTTTTTGCTGCTGCATTTTTTTCATTATCAGAAAGAGTTTCCCATCATAAAACTCTATTTTACATTAGATTTAATTTGCATAGAGCTTCCCGGAACCTAATCTGCAGAAATTGAGATGATTGTAATTATACTCCTGGGAATCAGAAAGAATATTAATAAATTTTATTAAAACATTTTAAAACAATACGGAAATTCATTAATCTAAATGAACTATTTTGAAATCATTTTGACTTACTAAAAAGAGGTTCACTTTATTTGATCACTAGCTAATTAACCCGGCTTCGCTCGGGATTCGGATATGTATGTAATGGGAAAATATTCTAAAAATTCAAAATATTTAACTATTGTTTTAATGGAACTATTTTTGGTTAGCTATATTTTAATGTAACTATTGACTATTTTTTCATTGGTATGGATGTCAAGATGTACTGACCCCTCCCCCCCCTTGCAAAGATAATGTTACTCACATGTTTAGTTCCCTAAGGCCATAGGAAATTAATTTTTCATTTTTTCGTCCCATCTCATGCTATGATTTTCTTCCCCTTAAGAATCCCAGCCCAGATTATGCACCCCATCTTTTCCGTGAAACTCCACTCTACCCATGTGACCCCACTCTACCCATGTAACCCCACTCTGCCTGTGGAATGCCAGATGCCAGTCTGCCTGAGAAACACCACTCTGCCTGTGGAACCTCACTGGCCATGAAACCTTATTTTGTCTATGCAATTCCAACTCTGTAGAAAATGCCTTGTTGCCCCTGGAAATGCCTCGTTGCCCATGGAAAATATCTTGTTGCCCATTAAAAATGTCTCGTTGCCAGTGGAAAATGCCATGTTGACCATGGAAACCCCATCCTTGTCCAAGGAAACCCTTTCCTTCACATAGAAACTCCCACCCATACCTGCTTCTCATTTTCTTTTCTTAATTGTTCTTTCTTTTTTCCAAATTTTCTAATTTTTTTCCCAATTTTCTATTTTTTTTCTATTTTTCTAATTTTTTTTTCTAATTTTTCTAATTTTTTTCTCAATTTTTTTCTTAATTTTTCTAATATTTTTTTCCCAATTTTACCGATTTTTTTCTCAATTTTTCTAATTTTTTTCTCAATTTTTTTCTTAATTTTTCTAATATTTTTTTCCCAATTTTACCGATTTTTTTCTC